>CAMXCT020006527.1:0-25000 GCA_947184155.2 Cladocopium goreaui
ACTGCCCAGTTCGGCTCTGCAGCAGTTGCAGCGCGCAGGGCCAGGCAGCACTTAAGGCGCAGCCGTGCAGCACCGTGTTGAACGAAACGATGTCGTTGGCCTGAAAAACACGTGCCATGCTAGGGTTTCACGGATTTCACCATGAAACATATGGGAAAATGAAGGGAAAATGATGCAAAATGATGGAAAATTATGGGAAAATGATGGAAACATGATGGAACATGATGGAAAACATATGGAAAAAATGATGTACAATATGATGGAACATGATGATTTCACATGATTTCCATGCTTTTCTAAGCCCTTCAAGGCTTCTACATAGGAAATCCATTACCAATTTCCTGGGTATTCATAGGGTTTTACGTGAATGTCATGGGGTAGTAAACATGGTATAAGCAAAGACCAGATGTGAAGTTATGAAAAAATACGAAGATGTCACCAACTCAAATTATTTTTGCGATTCAGCAATGATTCATGAAAATTACATCCCGGATAGCAGCAAAAAGAAACTTCAACATCTAAAATCCATGGTACCTACCCTCTGGTAAACTAACACAACTATATGGAAAATCACCATTTGTTGTGGCTAAATCAACTATTTCTATGGGCCATTTCCGCAAACTGCAAACGTTCACCAGAGGGAAAGTTCCATGAATTCCTATTGATCACCGTAAAATCCCCATCAAATCCCATTAAATCATCATTTTCAATGGGTAAATCCACTATAAATCCACTATAAATATCTATAAATCACTATAAATCACCATTTTCCTATGGTAGAAACCCTAAAAAACGTGGTAAAACAGCCTCTGCAGCGCCATTTTCCTATGGCCTCGCCCAGCATCTGCAGCGCCATCTGCCAGCGCTTGGCCCGCGCCAGCGCCAGCAGCAGGGCCCCGTGCGAGGCGCTGGAAACGCTGGCGTTTCCACCGTGGAGGTCGAGCGCCTGAAAATCCACCGTAAAGGACCGGTAAAGGCCTGGTGAATCACCAGGTAGAAATGGTTATAAGTTATAACTAAAGGGTTATATAAATATACTGGTTGGTGGTTTCAACCCTCTGAAAAACTGATGTTACCCTCTGGTAAAGATTTCTGATGTTACCCTCTGGTAAACGTTTACATAACTGATGGGAAAATCACCATGCTATTAATGGGAAAATCCACTATTTCTATGGCCATTTTCAATAGCTATGTTAAATTACCAGAGGGTAAAGGGTTATATATATATATATAAATGGGGTTGCTCCGTGGGGTTATACGATGTTATAAGTATAATAACTGATGGTTTGGCAAAAGAATCTAAAAAGTGTATGAACAAAATGGTGATTTACTTGGTGAATGGGACATCCCCGAACTAAACCCATGGAAAAAAAAACTGTACAAGATGGAAACAAATCGAACTAAATGGAGGTTTGTAGCTGGGAGGTTATCAATGGAAAATAGCTTATAAATGAAGGTTTCTATGGGGAAATTCAACTATAAATTATAAATGGTGGATGTTCCATTGCAATGGTTGATTATCAGAGGGTATCCGAGTGGCGGGTTTGAAATTTCAGCAAGATAACTAGGATAAATAGATGGATAATGGGAATTGGATTTGTAATGAGTAATACTGTAATGAACGAGATAACTCCTACGAGTAGTTCGATAGGATAAAATCAGCGACAGAATAAAGGGATTTCACCAACAAAAAAAGGGGATACAACGGGATATAGTTTTAATGTGAGATTTGAATTCACATCGAATCTAATCATTTATATTCTCTGAATATTTTTTCTTCTGTGCAATATTGGTATTCAGAAGAGGACTGGGTAATTCCTGACTATAGTTAACTAAGTCCATACATCTCCATACAATATCTATAAGCAGGCCTAGATTGGGTAAACATGTTTGGGATGGTCAAAAGGTTTCGTTGGTTGCGTATAGTGGAACAACATGTGTTGGACGACTTTTTGATAGCGGTAAGCACGGGTTCGCAAGCAAGCAGTGCAATTCTTTCAGGGCTTATAGGCCACCATCAACCCCGGCAAAATGGGCTTTTCAATTACCTCAGAAAAACCTGTTCGCGGATGATCAAGCTGGAGTTCGACCTACGACCCAGTACCAAAAACAAACGCTGGTTGGTGGTTTCAACCCCTCTGAAAAATATTAGTCAGTTGGGATGATTATTCTCAATATATATATATATATGGAAAAATAAAAAATGTTCCAAACCACCAACCAGAACGGGTCTTTCCACATTTCCCTGTTTCAATCTTTCAGCTTTCCTGATACTTGCGCTGAAAATAGAAAACAAATACGAACGGAGGCTCACCACGGCTCACCGCCATATCCATCCATATCCACTGCATACTGCGCATGCCAAGCCAGCTGGAGCAACGCTTTGAAAAAATATTGAAAAACTATGGGACGCAGAAACAAATGAAATACCCTCTGCTAGTCAAAGATGGTTACTTGGAATTTGCATGGGAAATCGTCTATAAATGAGGAATTGTCAATTGTCATGCTTAATCACATAAAGGTAAACAAGAAACAACTGGAACTGATATAAACTACCTCCCATAGTACTACTTATCCACCATCCGCCAAAGCAATGCCATGGACACACCACTCATGCCTTGGGATCCTTGGGTTTCCGGGTTCACATCCTCCCCGCTACCCTCCGGGATGCCCCTGGATAGCGCCAAGAAAACATCGCCAAAAAAATATAGAGGTTTTATTAGAAATGTTAATTGAAATCAATGGTGGATTTTCCAGCAAACCACTTTTGACTATCGGTACACCAATATTAGCGAATATTTATTCATTCATTATCCACTGATAATCCAATAATTATCCATTCATCATCCCGGTATCAATAATGATTCATTGATTATCCAATAATTATCCATTCATTATTTTCCTTTAAATCACCATTTGTTGCAAATTCCATTCTGGTCCGTTATATTTTATCCCATTAATATGTCCCAGAGCGGATCAATTGTATCAATAATTAACCCTATAATAATCAAACAATTATCCATTATTACTCAATTGTTTTTCCGATAGTCATGTCCATTTTGTTCATCCGGTCATTATCCACTAATCATCCATTGATGATTAATCCATTATTAATAATCAATAATTAATGATAATCATAATCCATTATAATAATCCAATAATTATCCATCATAATTTCATCCAATAATGATCCATGATTAATCATCCGTTATTGTTGTTTTCTCATTGATCAAGGGCCGACCCTGCCGCCCCTCCTCTTGCCATTTCGCCCCCAGCGCAGCTGCATGGATGGCAGCTCCCCGCAAGACGTCGTCCACGGCGGCAGGGAACCTAAAGGTGCTGTTACAGCTGGTGCCCCTAGCCGTTGGCGAAGTTTTACACTGGGGTAAACTAACATAAAATGTGGAAAATGGACCGTTTATAGCTGATTTACCTATACGTATAGAAAATGGTGATTTTCCGCATCTGATGTTAGTTTACAGGAGGGCAAGTTGGTTTATAACGCTTTCGAAGGGTTTATATAAATCAATTTGTATCTATACCCCCTACTCTAGTTTTTGATCGTTTTTTGTTGGCGGATCGATCGATGCTTGATGGATGTTGACGGGGATGATCAACCAACTTTCTTAACTCGGGGGCACTACATTTTTCTGATGAACTATGTATGGGGTGTCAAAACAAATAGAAAGGACAAACACCATCAACATGCAGTTGTGGCCCTTTACCAGTTATAAGTCAGTGAAATAACCATAATAAGAGTGAGTAATGACCCCATTTACAACCTCAAAAAACTGGTTTCTGGGGCCATCAACGACATACATAAAACATATGTTGGGACATTTTTAACCCAGGTGCTGTCGACGAACCTCTTGGAAGCGCCACAAGGCCTTTGACCTTAGCCGTGCAGTGATATCAGGGATTCTGTGAATGTTGGCTTGGTTTCACCCCATGAATACTGTAGGTATTTGTAGTTATTTGTGTATAAACCATAGTTATTGGAGTTAGAAACCAACTTGTAACATTGTAGCAGAAGTAGCACAGACTGAATTTAATAGCAGCCATACTTTTGCAAGGGTAGAACATCCAAAGGGATCCAAAAGGGCAAGACTGCAAAAGCCAGCTGCGCTGAAAAACATGTTTCCTATGGGTCTACCAACGCAGCTCTTTACTTTTCAGCGTGTTGTGACCCACCAGTTGTCGTTTAAACAAAAAAAGAAAACATATAGTAAAACATAGAGTAAAACACAAAAATCAAAAACATTCAAAAACAACAATTTGTCTATAAACCACGGTAACCAAAAGTAGTTAACTCTATGATCTGCAGGGGATCACTATGGTAACCACAATCTGCAGGACCGGTGGAAAAATCCATCAACTCTCATGGAACCGGATTTCAACTCTGGACGAAATGGCGAGGATAGGAACATTACCCATGACGGATCCATGGTGCTGGAATATTTACCTACATTGGGGGTATATTGATGGTAAATGTTACCATATATAGCATACATTGGGATGATTTTAAATTACTTATAGGGGTGTAGGTAAATATTCCAGCACCATGGATCCTCTGGGATTAGGACCATCATCGGACCCATGTTTTTTTTTTTGCGATACCGGATCTTTTTGGGGGAATCATCATCTACTTCCCATCCTTTTCTCGTGCCCAACAAAAATGAGTGTCCCTGCAATAACTCACATTATCTCGACTATCAATATCTATCATCTAAGTTAATCTAAGCCAAGGTTTAGAAAAATATCATCTTTTCAATCGAGAGTCCACTGCTGCTTGCGCGAGTACTTAGTGATAGCGGCAGTGTGCTGCACAATCTGTTTCTTGACATTGCGCGGAATGGCCGGAATGGACCTTGGCAGCCTTGGCCCGTGGGAGGAAGTCGTGTTTTCTACGGATGTGATGAACATCCACCATAGAAGACTACGGATAATCAAAGGTTTGATGTTTAGACCATTTTAGACCCACATCAAACGGTGATCGACTTTATATATCATTATATCATCATATCATAATGACATGTAATGACAGCATCTGTGGATATTGTGGATGCTTGGTTAATCCCCCTTTTTTCGGCGAAAATCGGCGAAAGTCACTACGGCGCGTCACGATCCGAGCCATCCAGGTTGAGGCCATCTATGACTGGTTGGTGGTTGAGCCTACCCCTCTGAAAAATATGAATTAGTCAGTTGGGATGATGACATTCCCAATATGATGGGAAAATTAAAACATGTTCCAAACCACCAACCAGATGAGTTGGGTTACAACCAACTGACCCAGTAGGTGGGGTGAAGCACCATTTTCACGAATCCGCAGAAATCCACTGATTTTCACGACAAAGCCGCATTCGACCTCTGCCACCATCGAATCCATTGCGGACGTTGAACCAGTTGAACCACGGAGAGAAACGTTGAGAAGTTTCTGCACCCGTTCGGGCTGAACCACCCTCTTCAGGGAAGTGCACGGATGGATTAAGTACACATTTCAATACATTTCATCATATAGATTATAAATAATTAATTTCACAAGACATACACAGTACAACTATGTATAAATCATTTCAAAAAAAAAAATGACACATGTCACATGTTTATGGTTCATGTTTTCTTTACTGCATGGCACTGCTGAAGGTGGGATGCCAGTGAGCCACCGTGGCCAGATGAGAGGTATCAAAGGGTCGCTATCCCATGCCATGCCACCGCGCCCTAAGATCGTACAAGGTGGTACCCTCGTTACGAAATCGCTAAGTTGGTGCAAATAACTCCAAGAATGTGTTCTTCTTTTTTTCTAGGGGGTATCACGAGAACTATGGAGTGAAACTAAACCAATCGCCCAACCAGCTACCAGTCCATTCAACGAGGAAGATGACACGGACAGCTCTGCGAGAAAATCCAGGAGCCTGTCTCATGGTACCCAAATCATACAAAGGTCAGGATATGTCACTCACAATTTGGTGTTCTTTGATCACATCAGTTTCTGCCCGTCACCCACAGATTTTCTTGTTTGTTTCATCTCCGAAGAACATGAGGGTCGCTGGGACTTACCAATTCAATGGGATCATGAAACAAAAACTTTGAGAACCATTAAGTGACCATTAAGAGCCATTAAGTACTTTTCCGACCTGGATTTCCCCCCTTGGAAGTTCCGACCTCGCGCCCTATTTCTTCATCCACTGCACGCCATTCGTCGAATCGTCGATCACTTCATCCTCTGAGCACGGTCCTGTTGCAGCTGGTTTGGCTGATCCCTGATGCATGGCAGGGCTTTAGATTGCAAAGCAAATTTATGGAGAATATATAAGGACTTAACCAATAATAATATAATATAAGATGATGATATAAGGGAACATATACAATCAGCAACATATTGCAATTTGAGTCTGGAGATTGGATTTGGTACCTTTTAGTGGCATCAAACATGGCTGGGAAGTCCCTTCTCAACACAGGTAACTAAGACTCATCCACAAACAGGGTTGCTCCCTGCCCACCCCATATGCGTTTGGGGGGCAATTAGGTAGATAAAGAGTTGTTTGTTTTTTTTTAATATTATTTCATATGATGGGTTAGGGCAACCCTAAGAAATGTACTGTAGATGATTTTCCTTGGTTGTTCGTTGGGCCACCACCATTGTAAAGACAAAAAACACCATTGTAAAGACATGTTTCAATTAGGCATCATCATCCCAAACAATTAGGATGGCGAGTAAGACATATGACAAATCACCAACTAGTTCCTACATGTTGCTATAAGTATGTGTTTCTACACCTAGTATGTGTCCTTCCTCAAAAGCAAAAATGGCTAAGGGGCTAGTAATCACTTAACCAAGATCAAACATTTCTCGGCACGATGTAACCTTCAAATCAACCAGGGGTACAAGCCGGGGCTCACATTTTTTACCCCAACTATAATAATGTGTTCCATGAAGTTTAAAGTTTAAAACTCACCCAGATAATTTTTGCACCAACTTATCAACATCTATCCAGATTCACCATTCGCTGGTTATACCCCCCTTATACATTCATTATATCACCCAGAAATCTGCACTTATCAACTATTCTTGGCAATCATGAAACAATTGAAAACCTAGTATCTCCAAAAACATCAATCAGCTATGTAGACTGCAGCAAGCCGTATGTTATGCTTCCACATTGTTTCCCTATAGTATCCCAATATTGATGGTTGTACATCACATTGAATCACAATTTTTATTGTTTCCTAAATGTTGAAATCAATAAGTTTCCACCATTTCCCCCCCAATATTGCACAAACAATACCATGTGCCTGGTGTGCCTGGTTATAGAAAAAAACAATACCACAGGTATGAACCACCATTTTTCGAATGATTCACTTCCCATTTTCACAGGTGAACTCCACCAGGCCCTTTTGGGAACTCCGTTGCCTCGATGATGCTGAGCTTCACGCCCAAGCCCTTGGGCAAGGAGATCCAGGGCTTGTTCGCCTTCGCTGGTCATGTGTTGCTATGATGTTGGAAAGCCAATACATGGGATCATCATGAGACACTTAAAACAAAAGGTAAGCATAACAGCATAACTGGGTGGCTATATATATATAATATAATGTGGATTATAATGAGATGTCATGGTATTCAAACATATATAATGGGAATCATAATGTGTATATATATATATATGTGTGTGTCCATAATCTTGGTGGCCCATCAAAGCCTCGGTCTCCCCTACTCAACCACAACTTAAATATGATTGAATTACATATGTAATTTGATGATGTATAGAAATAAGTTTAATATAGTTATAAAATTATAGACATATTAAATAATAATATAATATATATATGGGGGTTGTCCTAAATTACTGTTCCCACAAAGGCCTCTTGGGCCGAGCTTGCGCCAACCTTGCGCGTTTCTTGCGCGACCACACTCCCGGATCACTTTCATCATTTCAGTTGTTTTTCATCATTATTCTCGTATTTGTTTTCGAATGTTAAATATTTAGTATTCACTTAGTATTTCGTACTGGGAAGTAGTTTGTGCAAGCTTTGTAGTACACAGTAGTACTGGGAAGTAGTTTGTGCAAGCTTTGTAGTACAAAGTATTGGGAAGTAGTTTGTGCAAGCTTTGTAGTGCAAAGTAGTACTGGGAAGTAGTTTGTGCAAGCTTTGTAGTACACAGTAGTACTGGGAAGTAGTTTGTGCAAGCCATGTAGTACAAAGTAGTACTGGGAAGTAGTTTGTGCAAGCTTTGTAGTACACAGTAGTACTGGGAAGTAGTTTGTGCAAGCTTTGTAGTACACAGTAGTACTGGGAACGACTTTGTGCAAGCTTTGTAGTAAAAAGTGGTACTGGGAAGTGCTTTGTGCAAGCTTTGTAGTACACAGTAGTACTGGGAAGTGCTTTGTGCAAGCTTTGTAGTACACAGTAGTACTGGGAAGTGCTTTGTGCAAGCTTTGTAGTACACAGTAGTACTGGGAAGTGGTTTGTGCAAGCTTTGTAAACACAGTACTGGGAAGTAGTACTGGGAAGTAGCTCTGTACGTGTTGAACTTCTGTGGTTTCAGAGCGGTTTCAGAGTGGTTTCAGACCCCTTCGGGGGGTCTAGCTGACCTTGATGAAAAGAACAATTTACAGACAGAAAAGACTTGAACACAAAATACAAGGAAATACATTTAAAGAGCAGATAGATAGATAAATAGATAGATAGATAGATAGAGATAAAGCAGCCAACGCGGTCCGGAAGACATGCAGCAGCAGTCCGGAGATGGTGAGCAGGAAGGTGTTTCAGAGTGGTTTCAGACCTCTTTTGGGCTTGTTTTTTGGGTACCCCCAGCTTTGGGAGATGAAAAAAGAAAGAGAAAAGGTAGAGAAAGAGAAAGAGAGAGAAAGAGAGACAGAGAGAGGAAGAGGGAAAGAGAGAGAGAGAGATAGAGAGAGAGAGTGGAAGATGGAAGATGGAAGATGGAGACAAACAGAAGGCGAGAGAGAGAGAGAGAGAGACAGAGAGACGAAGAGGGAGAGGAGAGAGAGAGAGAGAGCATTGTAAATGGTGAGCAGCGGGGTGTTTCAGAGTGGTTTCAGACCTCTTTTTGTCCGTAGGCTACCTCAGCTTTGGAGAAAAAACAGGAAAGAACGGGAAAAGAAAGAAGAGAAGGGAGAAAGAGACAGAGAGAAAGAAAAAGTCTTGAGACGGTGAGCAGGAAGATGTGTCGAACTGGTTTCAGACCTCTTTTGGGGCCGGTTATGGGGCTACCTAGTTCTTAAGACATCCAAAAGAAGGGGCTCAAAACAGATTGTACTTGAAACACATGCGGTCCGGAAAGACGCGCAACGGTCCGGAAAAAAAAAGCAAGCACCCAAAACGTACTCTAATCGTAGCGATTGCGGTCCGGAAAGGCATGCAGCGGTCCGGAAAAGCGAGCACCCAAAACGCACTCTAATTGTAGACATTGCGGTCCGGAAAGATGAGCAGCGGTCCGGAAAAGCAAGCACTCAAAAAGTACGCTAATTGTAGATATTGCGGTCCGGAAAGACGTGCAGCGGTCCGGAAAAGCAAGCACCCAAAACGTACTCTAATTGTAGACATTGTGGTCCGGAAAGACCTGCAGCGGTCCGGAAAAGCAAGCACCCAAAACGTATACTCTTATTGTAGACATTACGGTCCGGAAAAACGCGCAGCGGTCCGGAAAAGCAAGCACCTAAAACGTACTCTAATTGTAGACATTACGGTCCAGAAAGACATGCAGCGGTCGGGAAAAGAGGATAGCACGAGAGACAGAGAGAGAGAGAGACAGAGAGAGGAAGAGGGAGAGGAGAGAGAGAGAGCGTTGTAAATGGTGAGCAGCGGGTGTTTCAGAGTGGTTTCAGACCTCTTTTTGTCCGTAGGGTACCTCAGCTTTGGAGAAAAAACAGGAAAGAACGGGAAAAGAAAGAAGAGAAGGGAGAAAGAGACAGAGACAAAGCAAGCACCCAAAACGCACTCTAATTGTAGACATTGCGGTCCGGAAAGATGAGCAGCGGTCCGGAAAAGCAAGCACCCAAAACGTACTCTAATTGTAGACATTGTGGTCCGGAAAGACCTGCAGCGGTCCGGAAAAGCAAGCACCCAAAACGTACTCTAATTCTAGACATTACGGTCCGAAAGACCTGCAGCGGTCCGGAAAAGCAAGCACCCAAAAAGTACTCTAATTGTAGATATTGCGGTCCGGAAAGACGCGCAGCGGTCCTGAAAAGCAAGCGCCCAAAAAGTACTCTAATTGTAGATATTGCGGTCCGGAAAGACGCGCAGCGGTCCTGAAAAGCAAGCGCCCAAAAAGTATTCTAATTGTAGACATTAGGACCGCTGCAGGTCTTTCCGGACCACAATGGCTACAATTAGAGTACGTTTTAGGTGCTTGCTTTGTCTCTCCTCTCTTTCTCCCTTCTCTTCTTTCTTTTCCCGTTCTTTCCTGTTTTTCCTCCAAAGCTGAGGTAGCCTAAGGACAAAAAGAGGTCTGAAACCACTCTGAAACACCCGCTGCTCACCATTTACAACGCTCTCTCTCTCCTCTCCCTCTTCCTCTCTCTGTCTCTCTGTCTCTCTCTCTCTCTCTCTCGCCTTCTGTTTGTCTCCATCTCTGTCTCGTGCTATCCTCTTTTCCCGACCGCTGCATGTCTTTCCGGACCGTAATGTCTTAGGTGCTTGCTTTTTTTGCGGACCGCTGCACGTCTTTCCGGACCGCGATATCTACAATTAGAGTACTTTTTGGGTGCTTGCTTTTCCGGACCGCTGCAGGTCTTTCCGGACCACAATGGCTACAATTAGAATACGTTTTGGGTGCTTGCTTTTCCGGACCGCTGCATGTCTTTCCGGACCGTAATGTCTACAATAAGAGTACGTTTTGGGTGCTTGCTTTTCCGGACCGCTGCAAGTCTTTCCGGACCACAATGGCTACAATTAGAGTACGTTTTGGGTGCTTGCTTTTCTGGACCGCTGCGCAGGTCTTTCCGGACCGCAATGTCTACATTAGAGTACGTTTTGGGCTCTTGCTGTTCCGGACCGCTGCATGTCTTTCCGGACCGCAATCGCTACGATTAGAGTACGTTTTGGGTTCTTGCTTTTCCGGACCGCTGCAGGTCTTTCCGGACCACAATGGCTACAATTAGAGTACGTTTTGGGTGCTTGCTTTTCCGGACCGCTGCATGTCTTTCCGGGCCGCAATGTCTACAATTAGAGTACGTTTTGAGTGCTTGCTTTTCCGGACCACAATGTCTACAATTAGAGTGCGTTTTGGGTGCTCGCTTTTCCGGACCGCTGCATGCCTTTCCGGGCCGCAATGTCTACAATTAGAGTACGTTTTTGAGTGCTTGCTTTTCCGGACCGCAATGTCTACAATTAGAGTGCGTTTTGGGTGCTCGCTTTTCCGGACCGCTGCATGTCTTTCCGGACCGCAATCGCTACGATTAGAGTACGTTTTGGGTGCTTGCTTTTCCGGACCGTTGCACGTCTTTCTGGACCGCATGTGTTTCAAGTACAATCTGTTTTGAGTCCCTTCTTTTGGATGTCTTAAGAACTAGGTAGCCCCATAACCGGCCCCAAAAGAGGTCTGAAACCAGTTCGACGCATCTTCCTGCTCACCGTCTCAAGACTTCTTCTTTCTCTCTGTCTCTTTCTCCCTTCTCTTCTTTCTTTTCCCGTTTCTTTCCTGTTTTTTCTCCAAAGCTGAGGTAGCCTACGGACAAAAAGAGGTCTGAAACCACTCTGAAACACCCCGCTGCTCACCATTTACAATGCTCTCTCTCTCTCTCTCCTCTCCCTCTTCGTCTCTCTGTCTCTCTCTCTCTCTCTCTCGCCTTCTGTTTGTCTCCATCTTCCATCTTCCATCTTCCACTCTCTCTCTCTGTCTCTCTCTCTCTCTTTCCCTCTTCCTCTCTCTGTCTCTCTTTCTCTCTCTTTCTCTTTCTCTACCTTTTCTCTTTCTTTTTTCATCTCCCAAAGCTGGGGGTACCCAAAAAACAAGCCCAAAAGAGGTCTGAAACCACTCTGAAACACCTTCCTGCTCACCATCTCCGGACTGCTGCTGCATGTCTTCCGGACCGCGTTGGCTGCTTTATCTCTATCTATCTATCTATCTATTCATCTATCTATCTATCTATCTGCTCCTTTTTCTTTGGATGGCCTATTTACCACCCTGGTTATCTATGTTTATCAACTCGAGATATTAATATTTAAGATCTAAATCAGATACGGTAGTAGTAGTAGTAGTAGTAGTAGTAGTAGTGGTAGTAGTAGTAGTAGTAGTAGTAGTAGTAGTGGTAGTGGTAGTAGTAGTAGTAGTGGTAGTAGTAGTAGTAGTAGTAATAGCAGTAGTAGTAATAGTAGGAGTAGTAGTAGTAGTAGTGGTAGTAGTAGTAGTAATAGTAGTAGGAATAGTAGGACTAGTAGTAGTAGTAGTAGTAGTAGTAGTAGTGGTAGTGGTAGTGGTAGTAGTAGTAGTAGTAGTACTGGTAGTGGTAGTGGTAGTAGTAGTAGTAGTCGTCGTCGTCGTAGTAGTAGTAGTAGTAGTGGTAGTGGTAGTAGTAGTAGTAGTAGTACTGGTAGTGGTAGTGGTAGTAGTAGTAGTAGTCGTCGTCGTCGTAGTAGTAGTAGTAGTAATCAAAATCTTAATTAAAAACAGTATTTGTAATAATGATAACAATAGTACTTGCGCTTACCTTGGGCCGCCCTTGCGCGAAACTTGCGCGATGCAGGTTTTAGACCATGGGAAAAATGCGAGAATAGGTTCTTTACTAAAAACCTTTCTGGGGTTTTTGGACGGCTCCCATATATAATATTACAAACATTAACAATGCACCCCTGGTTAACTATTCAAAGAACCAATATAGTTGTAGCAACCAACAAAAACATAGAAACGTAAAATCTTAAATGTAAAATAGTTGTAAAATTACTGTTCGATATTTTTCCTGGATTACTAATTTCCGTTTATCTAAGCAGCGTACCCGCATCGTTGAAAGGAAACGTGTTTGCAGCAAAGAATATATTTTACCCATTCACCAGGCACTTTACTAAATTTACCCATCATTGTTCAAAAATCACAGCGACAGCGTTGTGGAATATCTCCACTGTTTGCTGGTTAAAAAAAATACCAAACATTGAATCTTGCTAATTGGATTGCCATCCTGACTGAAAGGTAAAAAACACAACATTATGTTGTTTATATCATCTTACATCCATGTCTTTCTTTGTCGACTCAGCAGATCCAGGATATAAATTACAAAGCTATAGATGGCGCATTTCCTTCGATGATTTGTGATGATGTACCCATTAACAAAAATTAATGTGTCCAGTTCGCTAGGTGAAATACCCCCTGGTAAACTAACAGTTTGGTATGGTATAGATGGCCCATTTTAGAAATCGTTGATGTACCTATTAAAGATGGTGAATTCTCCATCGTTTTTTGAGGTGTTTTGTATGTCTGCCAGAGGGTAAGCCTCCATTTTCCTAAGGTTTTCCTATGATTTTCCCATCTAATAATTGTTTTCAACCCCACTGAAAAACATTAGTCAGATTGGATCATCATCCCAACTATTGGGGAAAATAAAAAAAAATGCTCCAAACCACCAACCAGCCGTTAAAAGAAGCTATCCCAATGAGATCCCAATCTTGGCAAAACCAGAAACGGTTCAGACATCCCTCAAGCCTGGCCAATGACGAAGACGTTCTCCAGTCGGGTGTTGAAGGTGTGGCCCATGGAGTCCTGGTTTCGTAGAAACGATCCGCGGAAAATCATGGTATAAACATATGGATTAATATGGTAATCATGGTATATCATGGTATATCCATATTAATATGGTATTAAAACAACACCCATGGAATATCATATGGTCTATCATGGTTAACAAATGTGGGTGTTGTTTCGAAATAAGGTATATCATGGTATATCCGCCCAAAAAAATGTCAGGTAACTACTTTACGTTCAGACAAACTGATTTCATATTAATTCAATGGCCATTTCAGGAACCTAAATTGGAGGTACCTACCATATATAAGGCCTATGTAAGGCCTATGTAAGGGAATATCCCCACAAAATATGGCCATTTATAGTGGATTTTCCCATCAAACATGGTGATTTTCCATAGCTATGTTAGTTTACCAGAGGGTACCTAAAACATCCAACTATCCAAGAGTCATCCGAGCATGTTTGCATTGAAAATTCATGGTGACTTGAGGATCCCCCCACATATATTTGCCGTAAACCCAATGGAAACCATCCTCAAAATCACCATATTTTATGGGTGCTATGTTTACCATCCCAAAAACCTAAGTTTATGACATTGGGTTGCCCACATCATTCACAATTAAAACTAACGATACATGATTATGCAGCATATTAATCCCCTTTGATCTACTATATTTGATATAATTCTGAATCATCAAAAATCACCAAGTTAAGAATAATTAAAACTATATATAAATTCATAAAATGTTGGTAAAGCAATATCGTTGATGTTTCTTTAATCCCCGTGCTGCTTTCGTTGATGTCTTTGTTTCCATCCTCCGCCCATCTGCTGTCGATATTTCCCAACCTTGATGTGGACCATTTCGAAGGAACCTGGATGCTTTTCCTCGTGGGTGATGACTCCCACACGGCCAATGTTGTTTCCACCGCCTAGCAGCCGACGGCGTTGCCGAGGGCGGGGGAGTTGGAGGATTGAACTTGTTGAAGTTGGAAGAGGTTGAACATGGAGAAACCTCGATAAGAAATTCAGGAACCGTTGGACTGGCAACTTGAGGGATATACGAGCATATGGAAAGAAACAGACATGAGAATCTGACTGTAGCCACTACAAGTAGCGACCTCATTTCATGCCTGCTTTCCACCAACCCCCATTGAGCCGCAGAAGTTACATCATTTGACATCCATCTGTTGTTTGCCATTTTAAGTTGGATCAATACCTATGATTTTCCGATGAGTGGGATTGAATGAACGCCCGGAACAATCACTTCTTTTGATGTGAACACTAGGGTAACAAGTCTTCGACCCCTACCCACAGCTTTTAGAACCACTTTAAAATGCTAACATATATTATATACGTTTAAAGCATTGCTTTAAACGTATATACATGTTATTTTCATTATATAAATAACACCTTTATGAGGCAGATTCCCCATGTTCATACAAAGCCATCATTTCCTCGTATTGTTATAGCCCCAATATGTTTCCACTATTCATCGTTTCATGTCCGGCCCGTCCCATGACTGAGTGCAGCGGACTAATCATCACCATATTTCCGGTCTCAAACTTCACGTGGTCCATGATCTTTCCAGTCTCGAGGTCGAGTCGGATGCTGTCGTGGGCCTCCAAAGGGCAGGAAAAAATGGGGTCATATCTGGTGGTTGCTTGTCCACTTTGATCAGATGCGGATTGTTTTGGTTAGTTGGATCAAGTCTGATCAGGTTCTGTATAGAGTTCTGTTAACATCCAGAAAATACAGTATATCAATAAAAAGAGTCTACCTCGGCTACCACAAGTTGCATCCTCTGGCTCCTCTGGTCCAATCTCAGTACATTCTTGAAGGACGCATACAGGTCCGTCCAAATCCCATGAAAACGGCAACGGGGCAATGGTGGTCGAGCCAGCTACCATACATGGCCAAGAGTCGCGTAGATGTCTAGCAGGACGTTGACAAAAACATCCCATGGGGAAAGTACTTCCTTTACCATGAACACACGAAGCCAAAACTGGGATGGTTCCTGGCCGTTCAAGGTAAACTGTTCATCCCTCGCTTCAACATCACTTCGCCTTGAAATTTAAATCTCTTAACAATCTCAACTGGTTCCGGCCAGTTCCCTAAAGAATGCCAAAGACTGCCATGTTTTTGGAGCTGCCCAATGCTCACTCATTGTTTTTGCTTGTACAAGTTTGCCATATATGCCCATGATATTCAATAGTTCTTTTTTGGTTCCGCTTTGCAATCTCAGAAGCACCGCCGATTGGTTTGGTTGTACTCTCTACCTGGAACTGTTGGTGAAACATAATCTCCGACGGCAAAAAAAGACAAATTGCGTCTCCACTACACACCCTTTATGGAAAAAAAAACACGGTTTAAGTGAAAATCCCCATATTCCATCATATTCCATCCTTAAGTGACCTTAAATCCCCATTTTCCATAGTAAAATCCCCATTTTCCACAGTAAAATCCCCGTTGTCCATGGTAAAATCACCATTTTCCATGGTAAAATCCCCATTTTCCATGGGAACATATCCTTCTTCCTTGGTAAAGACCTCCACTTTCATTCGTTCGGCCTTGATGTCCGGATCCGGGTAGCGCACGGTGCGGCCATCGTGGGTCACCGCATACGGCACGCCCTTGGGGCCACGGGTCACACGCTTCACGCGGCACAGCTTGTAGCCGGCCTCGTTCTGGAGAAGTTCTGGGGAAGTTTTGGGGATTTTGTTGGGGGAAAACTATGGTTTATGGTAGATATATCCTGGTATATCATAATGGGATATAATTGGATAATCTTCAATAATGGGATTATAATAATAATAGTGGTTATAATACCAATAATAGCTTGTTGGTGGTATACCTACCCCTCTGAAAAATATGTTCGTCAGTTGGGATGATGACATTCCCAATATGATGGGAACGTCATAAAAATTCCATGGTTCCAGTCACCACCAGCCAGCTGTTCGGAAAAGATATGGAAAACCAATTAGGGGAAACTCTAGGAAAATGATCGATAGTGGCTTGATTAGATACTGATTTATATAGTAGGAATTATCTATAGAACTATAGTATCTATGGCTAAATTATAGTATAATAGTTCCTACTATAGCTAATCCTAGAACTAAATTGGATTTATCTATAGGAACTTCGCTGAATAGAGTGAGTAAAAACATGACGCAAAATGATAGATGATCATCATCCAGAAAAAATGATGTGCTCTCCAGGAAACTAACATAATGATTAATGACCCATTGCTAGATGAATTAACTATATTCAAAAGAAAATGTTGACTGCCCATAGCTATGTAAAATAACCAAAGGGTAGCTGTCAATAAAATGCAAACTGCATTGGTCGGATTTAGGATTTCATGATAGATTTCTGTTGGCTGATTTAACTAAGATAACTGTTGTTTGTGGTACGTCGAACTAGTTCTGGTTGGCCCATGGTCTGGCAAAAACAAGCAACAAACATGATGTGCAAGCCAGGGGTAGTTCTTGGCACAACATGGTATAACCTTCATGTGGAAAACCCCGCCATAAGTTGGGATATATCCTCTTCAACTATTAGGTTTCCAATTCTGAAAAGTTTCTATGCACAACTTCAGGAAAAATACCAAGGATATTAGGCATCATGGGTCAATAATTGGGTTCCTGCAAACACCCCTTGGGATTTGAGCAGCAAACATGTGGAATAAAGAGGCAGCAATTGGGGCTTTGACACGATCTAATTGTATCTTTCACATCTGGAGGTTTCCTAAAATGGGAGTAATCCCCAAATCATCTAAATTCGACCATTTGAGCGCTGTTTCACCCATGGTTTGGGGATCCCCCATGTTTTTAGAATCCCCCTTTGCTGGATTTAAACAGCAAAAATTAATCACGGGCATTCAATCAGCAAAGCTGTATGCCCTCCACTTAAGCCCAAAGAATCGGTGATGTTTAATAATGGCTAAACCCATTCATTTTCTTGGGTTATCGTAACAGTAAGCTCCAAGAAAAAAAACGGGCCAAATAGATTCAAATAGAACTATCACTATACTATATTTGTAACATAGTTTACTTTTCACCATCCTTGCATTGCGGGCGATATTTCTTGCCTCCTCTTTGGCGACCTTGTGCAGCACAAACCTCCGAGGAGATGGAGAAAACTCCCTCGTTTTATGGCTGTTGATGATAGGAAATAATGGTTAATCAATGCTAATCATGGTACTTACTGCTGATTCATGTTTACTAACGCTGAGTATAATGTAAACATCAATGGCTTTTAACGTGATTACATGTGATTACCCTTTAATCAAACATTGCAATTGAACATCACCTATAAATGGAGCTTCCGTGCTGGGAAATTTATCTATCGCTGGGCCATGTTCAATGCGGTTATGTTAAATTACCCAAGGGGAAGCAATATGAACATGAATCTCTCTCTATATATATATATATGGGTTTGTCTGAAAATAGTGTACCCCTACACCCAATGGTTAATGATCATTATCCCTACTAAATGGCTATAATTGGGGGTATACCCCATATCCAGACATACCCATATATATCCTCTGGGAATCAAACGTGGCAATGGAACGCCCCCTACAAATAAATCAGAGATGTTCAATTGCCACGGAGAACATAACCACGCAGATTTCTGGTACCAAATTCAAGTCCTTTGCTGGGGTATGCTGGGGTTGTATCATGAAAATTCGTTAAAGATAACATATTAAATGCCATCTCAGGGACTGCACAAAAATGCAGTCTTACTTAGAATGGATCAGCAATGTACCAAACCTCTTCATTCCCGGTGCAAAGCTGACCACTCGAAAAACTCAAGAAACATCTAAATGTTCCCATTACATCCCCATTATATCGTGATTCTATCCTCATCATGCATATCATCCCACCATTTTTGTTGGTTACATCCCAATTGTTCATGGTTCTATGACCAACCCTACGCTTCCGTTGCACCGGCGCTTGGGCCCGAATGGGGGGGGGGCCTGCCCTTGGTGTTGTACAGCAAGCGGAAATTCTCCTTGGTTTTCTCCTCAGAGCGCGAATCAGCAATGGCTGCCAGATGTTAATCCCCAGATTTTGGATGCCCCCAGATTTTGGAGAATAGTAGCAATGAACCGTTTTTCTTGTTGGGAGAATAATAGATGTTGATCCCCAAATGGGATTTAAGTTGATCCCCAAATGGGATTTAAGTGGCAATACACATGAGTATATACATTAATTTAAATTGATATATCTTGGAGTATATTGGCATCTCAACAACAAAAACTACAAGTATGATTTGGACTCTATTCGCAGCTCCGACTGGCTCCCCATGTTGTAGGGAATATAGATATCCCTCGGAACCGTTTCCTCCTGACCACTGGTAAAATGGTTATGGGTCAAAACCCTGGTGCCCGGTACCCTAAGTCATAGCTGGTATAGCTGGATGGTTATTCCCCCAGGCATATATGGTAATTTCATGTAATTTCATACGTTTTGACCCATCCCCATGTCAAGTTGGGTATGTGTATTAATCACTATAATTAATTATCTATTATCCACTATTAATGATTATTAATCGCCATTAATGAATATTAACGATTGGTTGTACCCATCCCCAATTGTTCTGGATGTATAATATCCCATTTAAATCACATCATTGTTCATTAAGTCACAGTAAATCACATTATTGTTAATTATAACCCATCATATTCACATATGTCCATCGTTTTTTGGGGCTATATACAACCAACATTTCTTCTCCCGCTGATCTCATGACAGCACGATGTCAGGACTGCACCGCAGTTGGTGAACTGAACTCAACACTGGATTGGTGAACTGATTGCTTTAAGGGAAGTCACCATTCCAGATGATTATTATAGATTATTATAGATTATCATAGATTATTAAAGATATTAACATGTATAATAATAATCATCCCATTCCCCCATTCACATCCATTCCCTACGTTTAGCACCAGTAAGTTTAAGGGAACTAATCATGAACATTTTTCCAGTTCTGCTCAGACTGTGACCGGCGGCAAGGAGCAATGGACACCACATCCATGAAGCCCGCAGGGTAGAACATGTCGCTTCGCACCTTGCCGTCCACCTGGCGAAACGTCTGGCTGCACGATGGAAACTGTTGTTGGCCCTTTGACGAAACGAAACCTTTGGAACCATAGTGATGTTGAACCCAACAAAAGTGGAGACTTTATGAGATTTATAGCTGACTTATGACAACTAAGTTGGTAAAGATAAATCCAATAATTATGGTTTATGATACGCATATAGTTACAGTATTCATGGGGTTAAAAGGCTAACTTCTCACTCGGGGTGTCATCATCCCATGTCTATTGTTGGTTGATTTGTATCTCTAGGTCGGGTAAATCCCCAGTAAACCCACTATAGTA
Source organism: Cladocopium goreaui (assembly GCA_947184155.2). Taxonomy (NCBI): domain Eukaryota; class Dinophyceae; order Suessiales; family Symbiodiniaceae; genus Cladocopium; species Cladocopium goreaui. The sequence goes on from CAMXCT020006527.1 coordinate 20,085, forward strand.
AGTACTTATAATTTATTATATATATATTATAATATTACACCCTATGAACCAATTAGAATAATACCCCACCCTATAAAAAGGAGCAGTATAGTAATCCCCCATAAACCAATTAGTCTCACCACTCCCCAGCAGTAAAAAATTGGTCTAACCCCTTTTCACCAGGGATCCATAGTATCAAGTATATCATGTTATTGGGGTCAAAATCCACATTTGCAGTCCCCAGGTCGCTGGTTCTACAAAATGGTTTCCCAATATTGTACTATAAGTACAGAATGGATATGCCATCATTACTGTATACCATCATAGACTACTACACAACTTTACTATACTTTGACAATCATTTTGTAGATGGAATTTCAAATTGAAAACAACCCACAATGTTGCCAAATGAAGTGCTAAGATGCGACGGACTCCACGAGGAAAAAAGGGTTGCAGAGCAGGGCTTGCACTTCTCCGGCATTGGGTTTTCACGCCCAAATGCTTGGGGGGGAGCCCCAAGTCACCCAAGTCCCTGGCTTTGGACACCAAAAGCCTCCGTAGAAAATTGTCCCCAAAAAAAGGAACACGACTGTCATGATGGTCGAACTGGGAAGCAAGGCCCTTAGGCCCTGGGTGGATTTTTCTCAAATGTCAGTAATGCTTGCCTTGACAACTTGGAACATCGCAGCAGAGGCATCCAGGACGCTGGACGTGCTGCGGTAGCATTCAATTTCAGGGATCTCTTTCAGTCATTCGTTTCATTCAACCAGTGGATACCCGTTGGGAATTTAGCATAGCTATTGAATAAATCACCATGTATATAATGCATACATATTATCAGTAGGTAAATCATCGAACTAAATGGCCATGTTCATCCATGTTCCATAGCCATGTTAAATCAGTTAAATTACCAAAGGATATGTTTAAAAGACTGGTACAAATGACTTAATGAACCATTGTATCTGGGTAAACTATAGTAATTCACTAATAAAGCTATATTGGGATAATTCCCCTTACTAACCATTTCATATCATTCCAGTGAGGGAGAACAGTGAGGTCGTTTATAGTTTACCCAGATCAAATAAGTGAACATTTCAATACAGTTCAATTCTCAATGAAACCAGTCATTATAGCATCAATTCACTGAATTAATACATGTACAACTACTTGCTGATTATTAATTCAGTGAACATTTCATAGAACCAGTTATTCAGTCAGTTGACCTTGATGAGGCGCTGCATGACAATCATCTTCACCTGGTGAGCGGTCAGAGACTGGATGTTTGCTGATGTGAAGCCCAAATGGGAACATAATGGATAACATATCTGAAGATGTGAAAAGATTGGATGAACTATGAAATCCTGGGAGAACATATCTGAAGATATGTCAAAAACATCAATTGCGGCAAGGAATGACAATGTCACAGAATTTCCCATGTGACTCAGCCCCAGTGCCACCGGCTTCCTCGGCAAATCCAGCTGGATTTTCTGAAAATTTTCAGTTGCATCTTCTTTTTCTGGTGCGTTTTACGCAGGGAATTTTCGGGAATGATCCACTGGCTAACTTTCAATCATCTCAGCAACCCATCCATTCCCATCCATTCCCTACGTTTAGCACCAGTAAGTATTTTCTCCACATTTCTACTGTCCTCCCTTACGTTCAACCGTCGTAGTCCCGTCGTCCGCCGGCCTCACGGTAGGTGAGGGCATACTTCAACCTCTGACGGAGCATGACCTCGGACTGCAAAGAAGGACATCGACATCGGATCATTTCCAGAGTTGAAATGGAATAAGATAGATTATGATAATGATTTGCAACTCTGGGAATATAAATTATCATTATCTTATAGAATATTATCAGAGTTGAAATGGAATTAGAGTTGAAATTATCATTATAATCATAAATAATCATAATGATAATGGATATAATGGTTATAATAAGAGAGATGGGATAGATTATGAAATAATCATAATGATCATCTAGATTATTATTATAATAAGATAGATGGGATTATAATGGAAATGATGGTTATAATGAGAAAATAATTAATAATCATCTATCTTATTCACTGAAATTCAATTTCCACATGAGTTGATTATTATATAGAAATTATAGATATTCCAATAATAATCTATAATAATCTTATACATGAAACGGAATAAAATATAGATTATTATATATTATTGGCATGCGGACGGATAATTCTTGCTTTTCGTCACTGAGCAGATCTCCAGCTTTCTTGGTCAAAATCACAGGCCTTTTCGCTTGTCCAAACTTGCTCGGCGATTTTCCAATCTCCAATATCTCTAAATACAGTAATTATCTCTAAATCCCAAATTTGTCTTGATCAAAATCCGGAAGTTTTGCTTTTACTAGTGCTTCACCCCACTTAGTAAGTGGGTTGGTTCATCGCAATCAACATAATTAAGCAGGGTAACTAGCCCAGTTATTTCACAGGAACGATTCCTGGGGTGAACCATCAAGTAGTGGTATAACAACCATTTATCAACCCTCTCCCCATATGATTCCAAGCAGAAAATCATAAAATTTGGTGAAATCAGAGGGGGAAAGATCGAAAATTTTTGGAATCCACACCAAAAAAAACTATGACCCATGACGGATCCATGGTGCTGGTATATATGCTAACATGACTGGGGTATATTGATGGGATCCATGTTACCATATATAGCAGCACCATGGATCCGTCATGGGTGGTTTCCAAACCATTTTCTGGGGAAAAAAACACAAAAACACACAGATTTACAGTATCTTGATCCCTGGTGGCCATCGCCAGGGATGCCCTGGGCTCCCCGAGCGATCAAGGGCAGGCACTCGCGCAGCTTGTGGGGTCCAGCGTTCGGCTTGGGCGCCCAGCGTCCCCTGGCATGGGAGAACTATGGTAGAACTATGATATTATATATATATATGTTACATATATATACAATTAAATGCTTATGAGATAAATTATAATATCCATATGTTATTGGCATATGAAATAACTAGAAATAAACTGCAACTGTGGGATTTTATATATTCAATCAGACGTGTCCTTGCGGATCATCGTCCCATTCTTATCCATTCCTATGGTTGAACACAATAAAAACCACATATGTAAAAGCGTCAACCAAATGTGTGATCCATGGAAATATGATGGTAATATAAAAGATTCCAAGTTTGTAGAAATTGAAACCGGGAGGTTGCTCATTATCAAAACAAAGTATCTAGAGCAATCCACCCTGGCTGGAGAATCACGGCTTATCCCAAAATTGCGAGCTCTTGATAGGGGATAACTATATGATCAACCACGCGATTTTGGGGTACATACCCAATTATTTCAGTCAAACCCATAGTGTCTCATATTCATGTGCGAATGTTTGTCAAAAAACACGTGCACCATGAAGCTATTGGACAACCATCGCAATCAGAGTGAACAAAACAAGAAGGGTCAAGAAGGCAGTGTTCACTGTGGTCTGCAAACTGTGGACACGATTCAAGAAACCTCTGAAGTACCGGCATATGCCAGAACTATGAACTGTGCATTTTTTTAAACAAACGTCCACTGGTTGGTGGTTTCACCCCCTCTGAAAAACATGAAAGTCAGTTGGGATGATTATTCCTAATATATGGAGAAATAAAATTCATGTTCCAAACCACCAACCAGATATAATAATATATATATATATCATTTACCATCAATATACCCCAAATGTTAGCATATATACCAGCACCATGGATCCTATTGGAAGTGTACAGCTTCTGCTTCCATGGAGCCTGAGCTTGTCAAGCATCCAGTGCTTGGGCGCATACATGCGCTTCAAGTGCTTGATGATTCCGCGCGCCATGACCTGGCTGGAGAGGAATCCATGAGGAATCCAAATACAGAATGATTGGTGCTGGAAAATAACCTAGCATTTAAACAAATGTCTTGGAACATGTATGATATATATATATATATATTGCATAGACTATATACTTTGCGAATCCAAATCAAAACTGGCTTCACCCCCAAACGAGATCAACATACTTCCACTTGAATGGTGTAGAACAATTGAAGTTGGGGTCTTTTTCTGCTACTTGTTCTGATAATTGCCAGCTATGGCCCAAGTAGATCATCGGCATCGGAGAAGTAGTTTGAGCCGATTTTTGACACAGTTGGGGATATAAGTGGAAATAACCTATCAAAAAAAAGTGGCTTATAAAATTTGATGGTGCATTTATTTATTTATTTCTTACATATGTGCTTATGCCTTAATATGCCTTAGTAACTGGGATGCACTCTAAGGGACTCTAAGGTGGTACAAAAAAAACAAACAGTAGAGAGTTGCAGGATGGAAAATAAGAGAAAAATGTACTCCCAAATAGTGTATATAATGTGGGTAAAACAATAATAAGTCACCCATTTGGGTGATGGTTGATAATTTATTTACTCACATTAAACCAAATGTGCGGCTGTCTAAACTCCTTGTCTGGCGAATAGACATCAACATAATTTGGAAAGGTCCCATCGCTAACCACAGTTTCGTAGCAATTTTACCATCATTGGGCAATATTGATTGACAAGGGGTATCGCTAAGGCTAAACACTGCTCAAGTAGATGTGACATTGTATTTGTAGTACTATTCATACTTGTATGTACTACTACTAGTAACCGTACCGAGATTTTAGGAGTACTAGAAGTGCTAGCAGCGCTAATACTAGCCAAAGTAGTACTACGAAATTCGAAGTATTACAAATATTAGCAAGGATAGTAACACAATCCTGGCGATCGTAGCAGGAATTCTAGTAGTAGTAGTAGTAGTAGAAGTAGTAGTAGTAGTAGTAGCAGGAGTAGTAGTAGTAGTAGCAGTAGTAGTGGTAGTAGTAGCAGTAGTAGTAGTAGTAGAAGCAGAAGTAGTAGTAGTAGTAGTAGGTAGTAGTAGTAGTAGTAGTAGTAGGTA
>CAMXCT020006527.1:27500-140000 GCA_947184155.2 Cladocopium goreaui
CAATCTTAAATACTAATTAACCGGACAAGAAACAGTGAGTATCACATCCCCAAGTGGCTAACAATTACGGGAATCCATTAACCTAGTCGTTCAACCAAGTTTTACCATACACAAATGGGCCATGCAACATGGGCCATGTCTCCGACTTTCATTCCGATCAGCCTCAAATCTGGACATACTTCACCAGCAACATCTAGTTGGTGGCTTCAACCCCAAGTAGGGATTCGAGGTTACCCTCTGGTGAACTAACATAGCAATTGAAAATGGCCATAGAAATAGTGGATTTTCCCATTAAAAATGGTGATTTTCCATAGTTTTTTGTATGTTTACCAGAGGGTACACAAACATTTGAAATCACCAATGGTGAGATCCTCTGACCAAAGAGCCCAGCGAAAAACCTTGTGGACCTGAGGGGAATTTCTTGCGCTGTGTGCACGCAAATTTGGGATGATGTACAATAAGCCCTAAATGATTGGTCAGGAGTCAGGATGGATTGTGACAAATTACTAAAGAATTTTGGGTGTATCGCAGTTGTGCGATGTATCCCAAATAGTTGTTGTGGGTAAAAAAAAGATTTTTACGCAGGGCAAGTAGGATCGGTCCAGTTCCAACTGGGGGGGGCCCCCCAAACAAATAAGATAAAATCATATCAAATAGGGGTAAATGTATCTTTTTGAGGATGCTATAGATATACATAACTTGGCAAATGTGAGAAACTCTTGTACTTGGCCAACAAAATTTGTGTTTTTTAGAATTCAACCGAAGCACCCATTTTGGCTCATCCCATAGCCATATCATGTTGGTTATCCATGGTGATCCCACAAAAAATCCCAGTTGTATCCCTATTTGGTGAAATCATGTGTTAAATCCAGATATTCCTTGGTATTCCTTGGTATTTCTTGGTATTTCTTGGTATTTCTTGGTATTTCTTGGTATTTCTTGCTTAACCCCCCAGCCACCCCAGTTCCAAACCGCTCCCATGGCCGCAGCTTTGACAAATTTTCTGTGCCGCACTCACTCGTCGCCGTCACAGGCGGGTGATGCCGGCAGGCCTCTTGGGCGATTCGCGATTCACCTGGGGAACTGCTGACATCAAGGAGTTGGCCGAGAAAAATGAGATTTCACCACCAACGATGAACATTTCACCATGAAAAATGTGGACTGAACGAGGAAACATAGTGACTTAAGCAGTAAAAGAAAATGAATTAGAACAAACCAACGATGGTCCAGTTGGTGGTTTTGAATCCATAAAAACAACCCATATATATAATATAATATAATAAAATAAAATATAATATAATATAATAAAATATAATACAATATAATATATATATATATATGTATAACAGTGAATAGTCCATATAGTTATATATATATATTTATTATAAGTGAAGTATAACCTTGTGATTTAAGCAGGAATAGTGGCTACCCCCTGCAAAAAACCTTTAAAACAGTTTCAATTCACTGTTCTATCTGTCTGGTAAGTAGTAGGAAAAATGATGCATTCTGCGAGGATTGGCCTTAATCAAAAATATGGATATAAGATATAATGGGAACACATGCGATACCCTCCAGTAAACGAACATAACTATGGAAAATCACCGTTTTTAATGGGTAAATCAACTGTAAATGGCCATTTCAATAGTTATGTTAAATTACCAGAGGGTATCTGGTTAGTGATGTTCATTGGAGATCATCGTCCAATTTCTTGGTTGACTTGTTTTCAAAACAACATTTGAACCAATCAAGCGGGACGTGATTTAAGCATAGGAATATGGGGGCTGCCCCCGCATCCCAGTGACGAACCAGTAAATAACCCATATGAAACCCAAGTAAAATGATCTAAAATTGAGAAATTACAGTACAAGGGTATCATAAAGGACATCCAACAACAAAAATATCAACTATAAAACAAACCAAACAAAAATCAAAGGGCCTCCTTTACATCATTTACATCCTGGGACAAAAACACAGATCCACATATTTTTGTTGGTTGTTCCTTTGTTTTTTATGAATTCATACAAGATGATGCCCCCCAGTTATAAGTTGGTTTATAAATCATTAACCATAGTAAGTCTAGATATATCTACCATAAACCATAGTTTTCATGGTTTTTATGTGCACCAACTTAGCGTTCACGAACTGGGGCACCACCTTGGTTCGAGATCCAGGGCCATCCAACCCATCCAACCCTCGACAAGCGCCTCATGGTTGTTCCAGCGCTAAGATGCCACGAGCCAACAACAAACGATGCCCCACTTGCTCCACGCCTAAGGCCTGCGAGGTGCCGAGGCCTTCTCGGAGATGAATCGTGTATTGTGTTAAGTGTTGAAGTACAATTTACTGGCATTTTCACACATATCATAATACTGTCTAATATTTTTACAATATCATATATATATATATATACATATATAAAATATGTTTAAACAATAGTATATATATATATATTAATACATAGATATTACATAATAGTACAATGTCATATAACATCATACCATACCAGTAAAACATGTTTTAACATTAGATTCACATCAATGAAATGCAGCCTCCCCCCGGCAACAAAGCCGCCAAGCAGCGCCACAGTATGTTGTTCGAACGGACATGTCACAGTGATATATATATATATGTATGTGTATATGTATATGTAAATGTAAATGTATATGTATATGTATATGTATATATACATGATATAGAAAAAAAACAAATGCATTTGATTTCCAATGAGGTACAAATTAGCATGGATATGTGCGGTACTTACCTGGTACTTACCAGCTTCTTGCCGGGGAATCCCCTATCCTTTCATCAGTTTTATCCCACTTGTTGGTTATATGTTGGCCATCTTTCTATGTTGGATGGAGGGTTAAAAAAAGTGTTCCCAAAAATTGTATCAAAAAGTCTTCCAATTCATGATATATTCCATTTTTCCATACCAATAGTACCGCACAAGGCGGTGGCGGAAGTTTCAAAAATAGGAAACCTATAGGAGAGGTTGGTTGTTGCGAATCAGGGATGGCAGAGCGAAGCCACTGATGGACAGAAAGGTGCTTGATCTCTCTCACTCTTTCTCTCTCTTTTGCTATCTTTCTCTCTTTTTCTCTCTCTTTCTCTGATTATCTATCTATCTATCTATCTATCCATCTATCTATCTATCTAAATATCCATCTATCTATCCATCCATCCATCCATCTACCTTCCTATCTATACATCTACCCATCCATCCATCCATCCATCCATCCATCCATTCTATCTATTCTATCTACACTCATGAAATCTAACGTGGATATAAATGCTATTCCCACTGTCAGCTAACATGGACCTCCGTACCGTCCTGGTAATATCTGCATTCCCCAGGAACTACGCGTAACTTTTTTTTTAACATGGGAAGCCAAATTGCTAACATGGACTCTGACCAGAGGCAGTTGGATACAGAAGTTGCAGCTTTGTTTGTCAATCTTTTTGATTTTTCAACCGTTTTTCAATTAACCTGGACCAGATATGGTTTTTCAAGCCTCGTTCCTACGAGTCTATGTTAGCCACATTTTCTGGAGATATCAAAATGCGGATTTTTGGGAGTAGATTTTTGTGTCAAGATTTCACCTAACAAGGACCTGAACCAGCTTTGATGGCATGATCTCCTCACATCATGACTGGCACAACTGTTTTTGGATGTCTTTGTGACTCTTTGTGGGGTGAACCCTCACTGGACCCAAAAAAGCTTCAAAATCAACAATTTTCTTTACTGTAATAGATTGAATAAGGAAAAAAACTCCTGGTCGATGTTGCCAATCTGGCTACTTGCTGAACTAACGATTATGATATACTATTGGAGGTTTTGGGAACCCTGGGCAGGATCTATGTTAGTCGTCCTGTTGCCAAAACTTTGGTTTTGGATTGGAAATCATGACTGGCACAGCTGTTTTTGGATGTCTTTGTGACTCTTTGTGGGGTGAGCCCTTACTGGACCCAAAAAAACTTCAAATTCAAAATCAAGAATTTTATATAATAGATTGAATAAGGAAAAAACTCCTGGTCGATGTTGCCAATCTGGCTACTTGCTGAACTAATGATTATGATATACTATTGGAGGTTTTGGGAACCCTGGGCAGGATCTATATTAGTCGTCCTGTTGCCAAAACTTTGGTTTTGGATTGGAAATCATGACTGGCACAACAACAGTAGTAATAGTAGTAGTAGTAGTATAGTAGTAGTAGTAGCAGTTGTGCCAGTCATGATTTCCAATCCAAAACCAAAGTTTTGGCAACAGGACGACTAACATAGATCCTGCCCAGGGTTCCCAAAACCTCTAATAGTATATCATAATCGTTAGTTCAGCAAGTAGCCAGATTGGCAACATCGACCAGGAGTTTTTTCCTTATTCAATCTATTATGTAAAATTGTTGATTTTGAAGCTTTTTTGGGTCCAGTAAGGGTTCACCCCACAAAGAGTCACAAAGATATCCAAAAACAGTTGTGCCAGTCATAATTTCTAATCCAAATCCAAAGTTTTGGCAACAGGACGACTAACATAGATCCTGCCCAGGGTTCCCAAAACCTCCAATAGTATATTATAATCATTAGTTCAGTAAGTAGCCAGATTGGCAATATCGACCAGGAGTTTTTTCCTTATTCAATCTATCATATAAAATTTTTGATTTTGAAGCTTTTTTGGGTCCAGTAAGGGTTCACCCCACAAAGAGTCACAAAGACATCCAAAAACAATTATACCAGTCATGATTTCCAATCCAAAACCAAAGTTTTAGTAACAGGACGACTAACATAGATCCTGCCCAGGATTCCCAAAACCTCCAATAGTATATCATAATCATTAGTTCAGCAAGTAGCCAGATTGGAAACATCGACCAGGAATTTTTTCCTTATTCAATCTATTATGTAAAATTGTTGATTTTGAAGCTTTTTTGGGTCCAGTAAAAATTCGCCCCACAAAGAGTCACAAAGACATCCAAAAACAGTTGTGCCAGTCATGATTTCCAATCCAAAACCAAAATTTTGGCAACAGGACGACTAACATAGATCCCGCCCAGGGTTCCCAAAACCTCCAATAGTATATTATAATCATTAGTTCAGCAAGTAGCCCTCATTTTGAAACAAGTCACGACCAGAAGATCTTTTTTTTCTTTCCGATTACCCAAGTCTCTTTCTCACCCTTTTATGTTGTGTCTTAGTGTTCCCGCTTCTTATTTTTTGGTGCCTTCCATTTTAGTGCTTCCCTGAAAGGCCCCCCCCCCACCTCCCTTCCCACGCTCCGCTCCCCTCCCGACTCCGTTTTGTCACGTCCTGCTTTCGAACCAAACCAACAGATTTTTGGCAACAGGACGACTAACATAGATCCTGCCCAGGGTTCCCAAAACCTCCAATAGTATATCATAATCATTAGTTCAGTAAGTAGCCAGATTGGAAACATCGACCAGGAGTTTTTTCCTTATTCAATTAATTATATAAAATTGTTGATTTTGAAGTTTTTTTGGGTCCAGTAAGGGTTCACCCCACAAAGAGTCACAAAGACATCCAAAAACAGTTGTGCCAGTCATGATTTCCAATCCAAAACCAAAGTTTTGGCAACAGGACGACTAACATAGATCCTGCCCAGGGTTCCCAAAACCTCCAATAGTATATTATAATTATTAGTTCAGCAAGTAGCCAGATTGGAAACATCGACCAGGAATTTTTTCTTTATTCAATCTATTATATAAAATTCTTGATTTTGAAGCTTTTTTGGGTCCAGTAAGGGTTCACCCCACAAAGAGTCACAAAGACATCCAAAAACAGTTGTGCCAGTCATGATTTCCAATCCAAAACCAAAGTTTTGGCAACAAGACGACTAACATAGATCCTGCCCAGGGTTCCGAAAACTTCCATTTTTCCCGTCCCTCCAATGCGCGCGCGCGCCTTGGCGGAAAATGACAGCGGATGAAATCTCAAAGGTTGCTACTGTCATTTTCCGCCAACGCGCGCGCGCATTGGAGGGACTGGAAAATTGGAAGTTTTGGGAACCCTGGGCAGGATCTATGTTAGCCGTCCTGTTGCCAAAACTTTGGTTTTGGATTGGAAATCATGACTGGCACAACTGCTACTACTACTACTACTACTGCTACTGCTACTGCTACTGCTACTGCTACTGCTACTGCTACTGCTACTGCTACTGCTACTGCTACTACTACTACTACTAAACAGTTGTGCCAGTCATGATTTCCAATCCAAAACCAAAGTTTTGGCAACAGGACGACTAACATAGATCCTGCCCAGGGTTCCCAAAACCTCCAATAGTATATCATAATCATTAGTTCAGCAAGTAGCCAGATTGGCAACATCGACCAGGAGTTTTTTCCTTATTCAATTTATTATGTAAAATTGCTGATTTTGAAGCTTTTTTGGGTCCAGTAAAGGTTCACCCCAAAAAGAGTCACAAAGACATCCAAAAACAGTTGTGCCAGTCATGATTTCCAATCCAAAACCAAAGTTTTGGCAACAGGACGACTAACATAGATCCTGCCCAGGGTTCCCAAAACATCCAATAGTATATCATAATCATTAGTTCAGCAAGTAGCCAGATTGGATACATCGACCAGGAGTTTTTTCTTTATTCAATCTATTATGTAAAATTCTTGATTTTGAAGCTTTTTTGGGTCCAGTAAGGGTTCGCCCCACAAAGAGTCACAAAGACATCCAAAAACAGTTGTGCCAGTCATGATTTCCAATCCAAAACCAAAGTTTTGGCAACAGGACGACTAACATAGATCCTGCCCAGGGTTCCCAAAACCTGCAATAGTATATCATAATCATTAGTTCAGCAAGTAGCCAGATTGGATACATCGACCAGGAGTTTTTTCTTTATTCAATCTATTATGTAAAATTCTTGATTTTGAAGCTTTTTTGGGTCCAGTAAGGGTTCGCCCCACAAAGAGTCACAAAGACATCCAAAAACATTGTGCCAGTCATGATTTCTAATCCAAAACCAAAGTTTTGGCAACAGGACGAACTAACATAGATCCTGCCCAGGGTTCCCAAAACCTCCAATAGTATATCATAATCGTTAGTTCAGCAAGTAGCCAGATTGGCAACATCGACCAGGAGTTTTTTCCTTATTCAATCTATCATATAAAATTCTTGATTTTGAAGCTTTTTTGGGTCCAGTAAGGGTTCACCCCACAAAGAGTCACAAAGACATCCAAAAACAGTTGTGCCAGTCATGATTTCCAATCCAAAACCAAAGTTTTGGCAACAGGACGACTAACATAGATCCTGCCCAGGGTTCCCAAAACCTCCAATAGTATATCATAATCATTAGTTCAGCAAGTAGCCAGATTGGCAACATCGACCAGGAGTTTTTTCCTTATTCAATCTATTATGTAAAATTGTTGATTTTGAAGCTTTTTTGGGTCCAGTAAAGATTCGCCCCACAAAGAGTCACAAAGACATCCAAAAACAGTTGTGCCAGTCATGATTTCCAATCCAAAACCAAAATTTTGGCAACAGGACGACTAACATAGATCCTGCCCAGGGTTCCCAAAACCTCCAATAGTATATCATAATCATTAGTTCAGTAAGTAGCCAGATTGGAAACATCGACCAGGAGTTTTTTCCTTATTCAATTAATTATATAAAATTGTTGATTTTGAAGTTTTTTTGGGTCCAGTAAGGGTTCACCCCACAAAGAGTCACAAAGACATCCAAAAACAGTTGTGCCAGTCATGATTTCCAATCCAAAACCAAAGTTTTGGCAACAGGACGACTAACATAGATCCTGCCCAGGGTTCCCAAAACCTCCAATAGTATATTATAATTATTAGTTCAGCAAGTAGCCAGATTGGAAACATCGACCAGGAATTTTTTCTTTATTCAATCTATTATATAAAATTCTTGATTTTGAAGCTTTTTTGGGTCCAGTAAGGGTTCACCCCACAAAGAGTCACAAAGACATCCAAAAACAGTTGTGCCAGTCATGATTTCCAATCCAAAACCAAAGTTTTGGCAACAGGACGACTAACATAGATCCTGCCCAGGTTCCCAAAACCTCCAATAGTATATTATAACCGTTAGTTCAGCAAGTAGCCAGATTGGCAACATCGACCAGGAGTTTTTTCCTTATTCAATCTATTATGTAAAATTCTTGATTTTGAAGTTTTTTTGGGTCCAGTAAGGGTTCACCCCACAAAGAGTCATAAAGACATCCAAAAACAGTTGTGCCAGTCATGATTTCCAATCCAAAACCAAAGTTTTGGCAACAGGACGACTAACATAGATCCTGCCCAGGGTTCCCAAAACCTCCAATAGTATATCATAATCGTTAGTTCAGCAAGTAGCCAGATTGGCAACATCGACCAGGAGTTATTTCCTTATTCAATCTATTATGTAAAATTCTTGATTTTGAAGCTTTTTTGGGTCCAGTAAGGGTTCACCCCACAAAGAGTCACAAAGACATCCAAAAACAGTTGTGCCAGTCATGATTTCCAATCCAAAACCAAAGTTTTGGCAACAGGACGACTAACATAGATCCTGCCCAGGGCTCCGAAAACTTCCATTTTTCCCGTCCCTCCAATGCGCGCGCGCGCCTTGGCGGAAAATGACAGCGGATGAAATCTCAAAGGTTGCTACTGTCATTTTTCAGAATAGATTGAATAAGGAAAAAACTCCTGGTCGATGTTGCCAATCTGGCTACTTGCTGAACTAACGATTATGATATACTATTGGAGGTTTTGGGAACCCTGGGCAGGATCTATGTTAGTCGTCCTGTTGCCAAAACTTTGGTTTTGGATTAGAAATCATGACTGGCACAACTGTTTTTGGATGTCTTTGTGACTCTTTGTGGGGCGAACCCTTACTGGACCCAAAAAAGCTTCAAAATCAAGAATTTTATATGATAGATTGAATAAGGAAAAACTCCTGGTCGATGTTGCCAATCTGGCTACTTGCTGAACTAACGGTTATGATATACTATTGGAGGTTTTGGGAACCCTGGGCAGGATCTATGTTAGTCGTCCTGTTGCCAAAACATTGGTTTTGGATTGAAAATCATGACTGGCACAACTGTTTTTGGATGTCTTTGTGACTCTTTGTGGGGTGAACCCTTACTGGACCCAAAAAAAACTTCAAAATCAACAATTTTATATAATAGATTGAATAAGGAAAAAACTCCTGGTCGATGTTACCAATCTGGCTACGTGCTGAACTAATGATTATGATATACTATTGGAGGTTTTGGGAACCCTGGGCAGGATCTATGTTAGTCGTCCTGTTGCCAAACCTTGTTTTTGGATTGAAATCATGACTGGCCAACTGTTTTTGATGTCTTTGTGACTCTTTGTGGGTGAACCTTATGGACCCAAAAAAGCTTCAAAATCAATAATTTTTACATAATAGATTGAATAGAAGAAAAAACTCCTGGTCGATGTTACCAATCTGGCTACTTGCTGAACTAATGATTATGATATACTATTGGAGGTTTTGGGAACCCTGGGCAGGATCTATGTTAGTCGTCCTGTTGCCAAACTTTTGATAACAGGATGACCCACGCGCTGAACCCTCCATTTCAGCTAACGTGGACCTTCCTGCATGAGCCTCTCATGGCGACAAAAATCATCAAAAATCATCAAAAATCACAGCTTCAAAATAACAACTAACATGGACCAATTCCGGCTTTGTAAAGAACAACATAAATTCAACTAACATGGACTGCCGTTTTTTTTTTCGTAATAAGTTAGATTTCGGGAGAGTATTCTATCTATCCTATCTATTCTGTCCATCTATCTATCTATCTATCTCTCTCATCTCTCTATCTATCTAGCTATCTATCTATTTAATCTATCTATCTATCTATCTATCGAGCCATCTATCTATCTCATCTGTCTATCTAACTGTGTATCTAGCTATCGACCCATCTACCCATCTATCTATCTATCGATCTTTCTATCTATCTATATCTATATCTCTCTCTCTCTCTCTCTATCTATCTATCTATCTATTTATTTATCTATCTATCTATTTGTCTATCTATTTGTCTATCTATCTATCTATCTATCTGTCTGTCTGTCTGTCTACCTATCTGCCTGTCTATCTGCCAGCTTGAAAATCAAGCTATTCTGCGAGACTTCCTTTTTTTCGAAGTTGACAATATCAAAAACGAAACAATTCTGCGAGACTTCTTCATTTTTTGAACTAATGGCAGGCGTGGGACATTTGAAGAGGATCTTCAAAGATGCATTTCGCGGAGCAGGCGCAGTACAAAAGACATGTTCATCAGAGATGTTAGGAGGTCAGGGCGCTGATTTCCTGAGAGGGGTTGCATTTTGGAGCATCATTGCTAAGATGATTTTGCGTGACAGGTGCAGCACTTCGTATGACCTGCCATCAATTTTTCGTGGCAGGCACAGTACTTTAGACAGGTGGAGTGGAAAAATCCCAAAACGCATTGGTACGAGGCTGCCGGCTCTGCACTCAACTTTCCATTTTTGAAGGAAGCCTCGCAGAATTCATTGTTTTTGGTGTTGTCTCCTTTGCGCCTGCCACGCGAAAGCACATCTGAACATCCAAAAATGCTCCGTACCCCTCAGTTTTTTGCACTTTTGACTTCGAAATGTGCTTCGCGCCACAACAGCGTGCACTTTTTCGACATCGCAGCTTCCAAAAGTGGTCCGGAGTTGGTGTGCTTTGTACATTTTGACTTCGAAATGTGCCTCGCGCCACAACAGCGTTCACTTTTTCGACATCGCAACTTCCAAAAGTGGTCCGGAGCTGGTGTGTTTTGTACATTTTGACTTGGAAATGTGCTTCGCGCCACAACGGCGTGCACTTTTTCCGACATCTCAACTTCCAAAAGTGGTCCGGAGCTGGTGTGTTTTGTGCATTTTGATTTCGAAATGTGCCTCGCGCCACAACGGCGTGCAATTTTTCATCTCTCATCTGGCCAGCTCGCTCCGCACCCGCCGCTTTAGCGAGCCTTCTTTTCGACCCTCCGGAGCCACAAATCATTGGAAAAACACTGTGTTTCGCGACTTTCCTACCTTTTCGCGCATCTGCATCTTCTTTCTTCTCACTCTTTCTCTTCTCTGATCTGCTTTCTACTACTCTTCGCTTCTCTCTGCCTCTTCCCATCTCTGCTTTTCATCTGCCAATATTGTCGGAAGTTTGACTTCTAAACTTCCTTCGATTATATCCGTTTTTGTAGATACTGACATTACGTAACATTGCCCAAGGGAATAAATGGTACCAGATTGGTTACTTCTACTCTGGTTGGTTTGATTTGATTATTTGCTGTAGTATACCCTTATACACAATCCGTGACGTTCAACATTATAAATTATACCGTTATACCACCACTGGTCATTGGTATATATAATCCTTGGATTGATAATGCCCGAACATGATTGTATATGGGCTTATATACCAGCATTCAATATTGGTAACGTTCCATTATGACCCTATTGATCAACTATTATAGCCCTAAAACAACTGATAAATCCCATTAATTATCCACTAAATAAATGATGATTCCTGTGTGATATTCCAATATATTCCAATGATATGCCATTACCACCATTTTTGATACCTCCCAGATTCTTCGAACAGGATCCGACAACAAAACTCCCAGTCCTCGAAGAAGGAAGGCTCCAAGTGCCCAAGTGCACCGGGCGAGACCGGCTTTTCGAGCCTCCATCAAAAAACAAAACAGCTGGGATTTCATGGGAACTGCGGGATTTTCATGCAGTTTACTGAAGTGTTAATGGGATTAAAAGATTTGAATATACATATATATATATATGATATTATATATATATATGTGTGTATTTGAATGGGTTTTACTATGATTTAATGGGCTACAATTGGACTGCTTCTCAATGGATTGCTTTAGTCCGAGATCTACAGGAAACTACCGTTGCTTCTTATCGCAGCATCCCCGATGGCATTCCGGGCGGGAAAATCACCAATGGTGTATGTTATCAATGGAAAATAGCTTATATGATTGAGGTTTTAATGGGAATATCCATTATAAATGGAGGTTTTAATGGGAAATTCAACAATAAAAAGTGTATGTTTCATGGCCACCTTTGATTACCGGAGGGTATCGGCAGGTACTTGGTCAGGATTCTTGTCTTTCCGTGACAATCACGACGCATGTTTTGGGGTCCAATATGTTCCAGAGTTGTGCTTGAGAGCAACCTTAAAACCAATATCCCAAATGATCCAACTAGGTAATGTGGTTGAAACAATAATAAACCACCCATTTGGGAATGGTTTATACCACCTAGTTATGATGATTTGGGGGATGGTTTAAATTATTGTGTTATCCACATTACTACATTTACGGCAAGAATCACCTGTACGTGCATAGTCAGTATGCTTATTTGTCTGCAGCTATGAGTTACCAAAGCAGCCGATTGCGATATCATTTACAGACGGACCCCCGAACTACATGTTTGAGCAAGAAAACAAGGGATACATCGACCCAAAGTGATTATTTTACGTGTATAGTGTGTGCACATGCACGGACACATATACTGTATGTATGTATATATATATATATACATACATAATTAGATACATATAACATATACATATGCTTGCATGTATGCATACTACTTATCTACATGTATACATATATATTTATACGCATGTAATTAAGCACATATTACATTTGAATATGCATGTCTCTAAAATATATTATACATCATGCATCAATATATATATATATATATCACAGCTTGATCCATGTTTCATGATGAATTCGGGCACCTCGCTGCCGCGAGCTGCGCGAAGTCACATTCGAACTCGTCCCTCAGGCCGTAATTCTGATGGATTTGAAACGGGTAATTCATGGGAAATTCATGGGTAATTCATGGATAATGGATATGAAAAGAATTCATGGGTAATAGATTATGGGTAATTATGGGTCATTAATAGATTCATATATGGCTATTAGATTATGGATAATGGATAATTAATGGAGATTATGGGTAATTAATAGATTGATGAATATACTACACTCCTTCAATCAAAAATGGCAATGGGAAATCCCCTTAAACAAGTTTTATTAATAGAAAAAACACATTCCTAAATGGGGAGTTGTCCATTACCATGTTGTATTCGTCGAGGGAACTTGAACAAGCCAGCACAATCGGCAGTCCAACCAACTGAAATAGGATTTTTGTATGGATTTATGCTCATATGGCTTTACCTTGACAAAACGGAATTCAACCAAAAACTATCGGATTCAATCCAATGCTGAGTCTTGAACCTATAAGAGCATCAACAAATGGTTTTACACACCCTGCAACCATGGTTACAGGAAAGGTGATATTAGCATATATTAGCCATTGGCATGACTGGCAACTCGTTTGCCCCTTCTTTCCCAAGTTGGCTTCCTTGGAATGGCACGGGAATTAGATACTGTATGGTAACCATGCTCATATAAACAACTGAAGTTTCGTTTTAGCATCAAGTACAGTATTCCCATATATTTCCTGCTATATCTCCATGGATTCTCTGTGATTCCCGTCTTTTCAACCACTTCAAGTAATGGCCAACTAGATCCAACTAGCAGTTCATGTCTGGACATCGCAGGAACCCTGGGGTATCTATGGCTATGGGTTAGTTCATAATCCCCCATGAGCCACCGCAATCATATTATCACATCAATCGGTAACGGTTACCCTCTGGTAATTTGTTACATAGCTAGTGTAAATGGCCCATTTACAGTTGATTTAGCTATTAAAGATTGATATTGTCACATCAATCAGTAACAACAATTCAATAATAACGCCAACAAAAGCATGATTATTAGTCGTAATTAATGAATATAAACATATCAACAGGCAATATGGAGGTGTCCTTTCTAGTTGTTTTATCATGGAAAATCCCATCTATAAATGGATGATCTAGGGGTACCCCCCCATTTCAAGAAACCTCCATATAATTTTTTGGGTCTGTTGCCATGAGCCATTGGAATGGAAAGCACTCTCCGCCGGGACGATTTCTCACCATTTCGCTTGGTGCAGTTGACATATTCAAAAGTGGGCCCTGACTTTGCGCATTCGGATTAAAAAAAAATACACAGATCCAAAATGGCAATGGTGGTGGTTGACTGGTTGAGTATGAGTTTCTCTGAAAATTAGGTCTCAAATTTGATCCTGTAAATTCTAATACCATCTGGTTATTTAACATAGCCATGGAAAATCACCATTTTTAATAGGTAAACCATCTATAAATTGGCAATTTCCCATGGCTATGTTAAATAACCACATGGTAAAATGTCACTCTTAAAATGGCCGCAACCTGAGTATCAACCCATGGTCGATCCAATGGAATGGCCGTAGTCTAATGATGTGTTGGCCAGTACTGGCCGATCCACGTAAAATTGATGTGTTGTGCATTGGGAGGTGATGGATTGTGAACCCCAAATGCACATGGACGTGAAACAACATGATGTGAACGTTGTTCCTTCTTTTCCTGATCCATTTGGGTTTGCCTACAAATGGGTTCTATAAACCCAACATACTGTAGACATCATGAATCGTTTTTACCCAGGAGCATGGTGCCTATCCCTCCCTCACCAATTTCAGACCCGGCTGGGTTTGTACGATAATGGGATCCCCAATTCCATAAGATTATCACGGTGTCTGTTTTTTGCACCACCAGGCCATGTTTTGGGGATAATACCCCATAGATATCCATAGATTACCTGTTTCTCCATGAAACGACCATTTTTTGAGGGCTATGCCGGTATCCGATACCCAAAGAGAACCGAGACAAACGCACAGACACCTCAAGACTTCAAAGTATCGAAGCCTCGGCCCGGGATCTTCCACCGTTGGGGATAGCCACTATATTCAAGGCACTCACGGCACTGGGAACATGTTGAGCAACCAAGAGAGGCCTTGGGGTGTTGACAAACCTGTGTATTAAAAACTATATATCATATGATACATATCTTAAGTGAATCTTAAGGCGTCCATCAAAACAATCTCATCATTCAAATAAAGGAAATCATTGTGCAAAGGGATGTGAGGAAGATATCAGGAATACCCTGAGATACCCAGTGAATCACGTGACTGGGGATACACCCTTCAAAAATTTCTCGGGCAAAAAACAGAAAAATCCCGCTGCGTCAAAAGGCGAACAGTACGGATACTTTGTCGATCATATTAACAACATTTAATAACTCTATATATATATATATTGTCTAAATCGAATAATCGTGTATTTTATTAAGATGTAGCATGCTGCGGCTGCAACGCTACAGCATCATTTCCCATCAGCGAATCACATGCCGTGGCCAACCCAACCTCTGTAAAGTCAAGACGACTGTCTTCGAAGATCTGTATCAGGATGGCACTACATCAAAAGCACAATGGCTACAATGATTCTCAGGTTCCATTCCTGTCTAAGCGTGACTTGAGAACAAACACCACTGAAAGCTGCCTTGGTCAGAACAGCCCAAGCATGGACACCTCCCGGTTGATAAGGGTGGCGCACAGCAAAAATCCTATGTTCATCATATAACGCCTAGCTAACTCAGATGATATGCAACAGTCTGTTGCCAAGTGTGAAGGCGAGGACACACGAACCAGTGGAAACTGGCCCTTCCTAGTTCCTCCAATGTTAAGTTGGTGTAAAAGTTTATAACCATTTATCACCAGCCTTTTCACTAGTCTATCTATCTATCTACCATATATATGTATATTATATTTAAAATCATATATAAACCATATGCCATATGTATATATATATATATGTATCATATCCCCTCTGAAAAATATTAGTCAGTTGGGATTATTCGCAATATATGGAGAAATAAAAATGTTCCAAACCACCAACCAGCATATATATATATATTATATATATACCATATAGGTATCCTAGTGATTTGCACCAACTTAGCCAGCACTTTTTTCAGATCCCACCTGCACCGACGTAGCCTACCTGGGCCCTCGAACAATGACCCACGGCCGCCGTCCAGGCTTTTCAGCCACTCGTAGGCTGCGAGTTCACCCTCGCCTTGCCGAGGCCCATCGGGGCCGTTTCGTGCCACAGAAAAAAAAAACGACCCGGGGACGACTTGATGATAGATGTATACAACTAGGATCAACTAGGTTTCTGAATCCAAGAAAATTCCAGGAAACCCACTGCTTTGTGATGTGTAGTGGAGATTAAATGTGTTTGGGAAAATGGATTACTAAAACAAATCTACTTGCGGTTCCACCCAAAAGGGGAATTGGCCCAGTGCAGAAGATCTTGCACGGACTGAATGGGGCGGGTAGAGAATCACCCATCCATTCCACTTCGGGCTGTTTAATTTTTGAGATACGTGTGGCCCATTGTGGAACTTTCGGGTGTGGGTATGGTTCCAATTCTAGATCAACTAGGGATCAGAACGGATCAGAGGTGAAATAGTCAGTGTTTGCGTACATGTCATCATCGCATCTTTGAGGCACCCCCGAAGAACAACGACCTGATGACTTGTAAATCCGATTTGGGTTTTTTGTTCTCCCTCGTTGCCGAAAGTTCCCACAAGATCCACTGACACCGAACACAAGTTGACGATTTTGACAAGAAGTTACTGATGTCATAATATCATTCATTATATCTGGTTGTTTTCAAATTCCAATACATTTACAGTTTGCAGCAGCAACACGATGTAGGATCGTCATCAGACAATAGACAATAATGTGGTTTTGAAATGTTCTGTAAAGTCACACCTGTCAGTGGCATGAGGAAAGGACCAATTTGGCATCGAAGTACCAAGTCATAAAATACCGGGATTTTCCTTTCATGCGTTGTTCAATTTTAATCCGTGCGAAAAGTGCGTCTCAGACCTGAAGACAATCAACGATTTTCCACATGGCAAACAAAAACAAAATTGCACCTATAGTTGACGTGGTTGTTCGTTTGATCGGTTCGTATTTTTGTGGGTTCATCTGAAACACTTTAATTAACAATATTTTAAGTCCACTTGATAGTCAACATGTTCAATATTAAGACTGCTACTGTATGCTATTGTCAGAAACGCAAATGTCAATTTTCAGGGCAAATTGCATCATCCCAGCCACCACGTCCAATGCTTCCAGCATGATTCCAGCCTTGTGGAAGCACTTCGGATGGCTCATCTTGCATCTCTTCCTGGTTGGTGGTGGCAGGTCACATGGTGGTGCACCACAAATAGCTAAGCAAAATTTATGGTCGACGTGTCGATAGTTGGCAGGAGTTCAAAGGCCGACTTTTGCGTGGGGGAAAGCAGCTGCGCATGGTTGGCAATTTGTGCCATGGCAAACGGATTTGAATGGTTATGATTCCCCTATCTCCTGACCAGGCTACAATATTCTTCATAGTTTGCAGGTGCAGAAAAATCCGAAACACCGAAACACCGAATCACCACCACCAAAAACAAATGCCGGTCCCAAACACAGTGTGCGCAGCGCACGGTTCCAAAACATTCCCGGGATGCCATGCCTGATCATCAACGTTTAAAAACGGTTTGTGTGCAATGGGTTCTGCCTGAAAGAATTCAATTTCAGTTCCAAGGCACATGTGAAATACGTTTGTTTGTCGGATGGCGTCTGCCCATGTCAAACCATTTTTGGCTTGGAACGAGTTGTCACCCAAAAAGCATCTCGCGAAATCCAAGCGCGATTTGGGCTTTCCAACTTGGAAACTATATCCGAACACAGCAAACAGCTGGGCATGACGTCTGTCCTCCTCCTCTTCTTCCTGCCAGGCCGCCAACGCTTCTAGCTCCTGTGGTTCAGCAGGCGCTTCCTAACTAAGGGTGGCACTAGAATGCTTCGCGTCATTGCAAGCAGAAAATGCAACGATTCTTGACCAGCTGGCAAAGCCCGACCCGCGATGCTACAGCCTGCCTGCGCGCGGAACAAGACTACACAAATACGTAAGATAAACGCAAGCCTCTGACAAGTTTCACCGCTTGGTCCCTGCGGGTTTCAAACGCGCGCCAAAATTATTTTTCAAATTGTAGCCCTGGCCCATACCCCAATGTAGATCTGACACAGGTATTGCCATTTGTTAGTTATAACTGGTTATTAAGTGGGGGTATACAGGCTACACATGGGGTTATAAACACTTATATATATATATATATATATAACTGGTAAAGGGCCATAGCTGAAGAGTTGCTTCAAAGCTTCCCCCGATTTGAGCCAGAAGAGGCTCCGAGCACAGCCAACCCGCCGGAGCCTGCCATTACTGGGCTTGCCGGGCTTGCCATCTGCATGCAATCGGAAGGGTGCAGCTTTCGTGCAACATGATCTGCTCAAAAACAACAAAAAACACTGAACAATATACAGGGGTTCTCCAAAATTATGGTACCCGAAAACTGCCCTTACGCCGCGCTTTCGCGAACCTTTCGCGCCCTTTCGCGCCCCAGCAGAATCGGGACATGGGATTATGATCAGGTTTTCGTGTGCAAATTCGTCACAAAGATTTACAGGAGGATTGTATTTAAAAACATTACTGATTGGAGATCCGTTTTCAAAGCTGCTCTAGTTACAGTCCTGCTGTGCATGATGAGTCTGTTCCAGTCCACAGAGTCGATGGCAAGCCCATTTTGGGCCAGGGTTGGGTCCGGGAGGATTTGCCTTTCGCGAACCTTTCGCGGACCTTTCGCAAACCTTTCGCGGATTTCTCGTCTAAAAAATGAAATTTCAGAAACTAATGTTTATGCAAGGGTGTCTTTTATAATCTATGCCAATCATGCAGGGTGCCACTGCCAATTGTCAGAACATGGGACAATACGAAACATGAATCCTGTGGGAATTCTGCAAGGAAAACTGCCAAATATGAATACTATCTATAACTTATATATTTATAAATAGTGGTATTCAGACCTTTCGCAAACCTTACGCCGCGCTTTCGCGGCCTTTCGCCACTGCAGCAAAACACACACATCCGTATCTGCAGATGTCACTCGGATACTAAAAGCCTTGCATGGGTTTTAGGACGACTCCCAATATAGATCTCCATCCCAACGAAGTCCGAACCGAGTCATGGTACTTAGCTTAGGGACCCATGAACAGCTCTAATCTATATACTGTATAAAGTTTGAGCATGAAAATAACATGCAATTTTCGCTTGTTTACTTTGTTCACCTCAAACTGATGCCTTGCTTGTCACAAGCCAGTGAAGCAATCTACCATCAGAATTTAGACACTGACACCAAGACCCGAACTGACTCGCAACTAGAAGACTAACCATTGCAGTTTCTCATTACATTTCCGAGAATCTGTGGACACAGCAAACGCTGCACAGCACAAATCCCCGGATTTCACATTGATCTAGTAGCCTGTGGATCCTCGGCCCATTTCCTGGTGGCCAGATTCAGGTTGGGTGTGCCAAATCCATATGCTTCATTTAACATAGCGCTATGGAAAGCCACCTTTGCCTAAATCTAAATCGTCCATACAGATGGGTCTCAGCAGTTACTTCATCTACTGGAGGGCCTCCGTCTGTTGTTGGTGATTCAATCCAACAAGGTAAACCTCCATGGGAACTAGCAATAGCCAATGGGTCATTGTCATCGAGATGGAGGCGTCAAATCGAGCGTCAAAGCGTGAAACCAAAGTATACCGGTGCTTAGTAGGGATGGGGGAATATATGGAATATATGGAATAGTATTAACTATAATCATATACTGTTATTCCATGTATATATATATATATATTCCATCTATAAAAATCTATAAAACCTATTAACCATCATCCCAGCAACCCCCAATCCCTACTAAGCACCAGGACCTTATATGGTGGCGAAGTCACATCATGCTATTGGCATGGCCGCAATCCCAAGTCACTTGGGGCCCCCAAACGATAGCTAAGTTGGTTTCGTTTTTCAACCCATTTGCTTTACCTATATATATATATATATTATACACATACATATAATCATGCCATATCATATATCCCCATAAACTCTAGTTTTCACCAAGATAGTTATCCCCAAACATTCTGAGTCTTGTCGGCAAGACCCAACCTTTGAGTCGTAAACCTAAACATGTGTTACCTGAAAACAATTCACATTTGATGCACTTAGCATGTAATGTCATGTAATGCTTGGCATTCCCTCATCATTGTGGTGTGCGCGGTTGCCTATGTTGATTTTGAGGGTCTTATAGGGACTCTGTGATGACTTGACTGCCAAAACAGGGTCCTGAGGACAATCAAACCAATTTAAAAACATCGGCGTGGTAACGTACGGTTTTGGATTTTGTATTACAAAAGTGGTGTGATCATCACAATCGGGGTTTTGTAATATGCAACATGGTTTGACCCTCAAACATGGGTTGGGGGGGCTACGGCCACAGCAAAAATTGAGAGTTTAGAATGGTGTAACGCTGTAACCTTCAAGAAATGGGAGTTTAACATGATTTAAATTGAGTTTAGAATGGTGCAACACTGCAACCTTCAAGAGACCGCGAAAATCGTGGTCCAAGACCAACAAATGCAGCATAAACTTCCCCCATGTCAGGTATTGCAAAAAAAAAGAGTGTGTGTGTGTGTTGAAAATGGGTGCGTTACTTACCTGTAATTTTATAGAAATGTGATGAAATGTGAAAATGTGGGAAACCCAATAAGATAAACAACTACCATTTGGGGATGGTGACTCTACCATTTGGCGTTTGGGAATGGTTGGGTTTTCAGGGGACATCATCATTAATCCATGGGATTCTTGGGGTTCCTACATAGTAACGGGTTTGAGCAAATCAAAGTCTATTTAGTCAATATATCCCCCTAAAATCTTCTAACATCACGAACCCAAACAAAGGCCATCTGAAATTTCATGGAAGAGTCCATGCGGGTTATGTAAACTAAGGCTGAGGGCGCTGCCATACCTGCAAAGTCTCATGTTTGACCATCATGTTCTCCAGTAAACTTGCCCCGTTGGAGCATCCCCCGCTTATTGGACTAAGCTACCTCAATGCTCACGTGAATCTAATTTATAGAAAACAATATGCCAACTGTGTATGGTATTTACCATGAATATTGGCAATCCAGCGTGGAAGTCTGAAAAATAAAAAGTGAGAGTAGGCAAATTGTCTACCAAGGGTTGAAACTTCCGACCAATTTCTATTGCCAGAGGTTACACCTACATTTGAACATTGTGCATACTGCCAATCAAAGCAAAAAACATATAACATGTATATATATATATATAATCAAACATAGAGGAACATATTGTTTGGATTCCATTTTTTGATGCGAAATCAACTGCCCATCCATTTTTTCGTGGGTTAAATCAAAGAAGCTGTCATGTATATCCAAATCAGTGCTGGTACCTTTCCCCAATATACCTACAGGAAAAACACCCCCCCCCTTAAAAACTGGTTTCACCTGGCTCATTGTATGTTCACCCATCTAAACAGTTCGATATATCCAAGAAACACACCACAGTTGGCCTAGTTGAATACCGGCAGAAACCTGCCTATCATACATAATTAAGCTATCATAAACTATCATTTCCATGATCCCCACGTTTGGTTCTCCAAAAATGACCAACATATTCAAAAAATGCATGCGCTTTATACCCTCTGGTTATTTAACATAGCCATGGAAATGGCCTATAGAAATAGATGGTTTACCTATTAAAAATGGGTGGATCTTTCCATGGCTATGTTAGTCATAACCAGATGGTAAATCACCAAAATAACTAAAGAAACAGAACAAAATGAAAATACATGAGACATCTAACAACAATCAAACAACAAAAATCCACAAATATTCACTTTCCAAACACATACACTATATAATAAGGTTGGTCATTTAATAATTTCCCTATTTTGATCAAATCATCTCAAATCCCCGTATTTTCCTCACTTAAATCCCAGTTCTATCTTCCAAAAACCATCCAAACAACAACACAATAAAAAAAAAAAACATATCTAGGAACAAAAATATTTGAGCCCTTCCAAAGCCCGAAAAATCTCTCTGAACTATACTTACCTCTCCCTAGTGTGGGCGCCACCGTCCTCAGGCGTTTCCTCTGGTGGTGGCGGTGGCTCAGGTGCCTCCTCTGGTGGGGCTTCGGAGGGCGGCTCTGGGATACCTGGCGCCGGGGCTGATCTCCCGATCCCGTCTCTTAAGGGTAGAAATTTTGGAAACCCGACCGCCCATTCGAAGTTTCAGTCCGTAACTATAACCAGAAAATAAACCCAAAACATATCCCCAACAGCAACAACCACATGAAAAAGTCAACAAATGTTTGTCGGAATGATGTTTGAGAGCTGTTTGAAAAAAAAACGAAATAAACCTTTGATTGACAATCTGTCGGGAAACAAAAACTTTCTTTGAGAGCTGTTCCTGGGAGCTTTGCTTGGAAACCTCTTCTTGGAACCCTTGCTTGGAAACATTCTCTTGGGAATCTTGCTTGGGAACCTTGCTTGGGAACCTGCTCTTGGGCACCTTTGGGAATCTGTGGGAATCTTTTGGGAACCTGGCTTGGGAACCTCTTCCTGGGAACCTGGCTTGGGAACCTCTTCCTGGGAACCTTTGGGAACCTTGGGAACCTTGCTTGGGAACTTGGCTTGGGAACCTTGCTTGGGAACCTGGCTTGGGAACCTGGCTTGGGAACCTGGCTTGGGAACCTGGCTTGGGAACCTGTCTTGGGAACCTTGCTTGGTAACCTGTTCCTGGGAGCCTTGGGAACCTCTTCCTGGGAACCTTTGGGAACCTCTTCCTGGGAACCTTTGGGAACCTTGGGAACCTTGCTTGGGAACCTCGCTTGGAAACGTGCTCTTGGGAACCTTGCTTCGAAACCTTTGGCCACCTTCCTTGGGAACCTTGCTTGGGAACCTGGCTTGGGAATCTTTGGGAACCTCTTCCTGGGAACCTTTGCGAGCCTTGCTTGGCAACTTTGCTTGGGAACCTGCTCTTGGGAACCTTGCTCGGGAACCTTGCTTGGGAACCTTGGGAACCTTGCTTGGGAACCTGGCTTGGGAACCTTGCTTGGGAACCTTGCTTGGGAACCTTGCTTGGGAACCTGCCTTGGGAACCTTGCTTGGGAACCCCTTCCTGGGAACCTGGGAACTTTGGCAATCCGGATTTTGGCTGCTCCGACCTGCTCCGGTAGAGACCCCAAGCTTACGCTGTTGGGGAAAAAATATAGAAGGGGATTAAAGGATGATTGAAGGATCCATTTGAACATTAACCCACTCATACAGTGATATCCCTGTATCTATACCAACCATGCAACAGGTGATGTTGCAAATGCCACTGTCCAAGCCCTGCTATACATGGATATCTAAACTTAGTTAATGGCATACCCCAAAATCCATTTGCTGCTTCCGGGGAAACCCTACTTTCAGACTCACCCAAAGATCATAATCATTAATTATTCAGTTGGTATAGGAAAACTCCACCATTTTGGTTGGCTAAATCTCATCAACCGTTTCATCCCAATTTTTTTATCACTGAACAATCCCAAACTTGCTAGTTCAATCCCCAATGTTGGCTGTTTAAATTGCTATACGTATGTATAAAAAAACATAGAGAGAGATAGATGAATATATATATATATATACATACATATGTAATGTATGTAATGTATGTATTGTATGTAATGTATGTAATGTATGTAATGTATGTAATGTATGTAATGTATGTAATGTATGTAATGTATGTAATGTAAGTAATGTATGTAATGTAA
The DNA here is from genome assembly GCA_947184155.2 of Cladocopium goreaui. Lineage (NCBI taxonomy): Eukaryota > Dinophyceae > Suessiales > Symbiodiniaceae > Cladocopium > Cladocopium goreaui. The sequence goes on from CAMXCT020006527.1 coordinate 51,165, forward strand.
TGTAATGTAATGTAATGTAATGGAATTATGTATGTATGTATGTATGCATGTATGTATGCATGTATGTATGTATGTATGTATGTATGTATGTATGTTGTATGTGTGTGTGTATGTATGGTATGGTATGGTATGGTATGCTATGCTATGCTATGTATGTATGTTTGACTGTTCTATTTGTTTTGCGGGTTGTTATACATGTAATTTAGTCATCCTGGACTAGATAGAATCTGGAAATTCAAACACATTCTCATCAAAATGGGAATATCAGTGACAAATTGATATTCAATCAACTTCAGGATGATGATATATTCTATAATATTCTATATATATATATATATGTATCATTCAAGCTGCCTTTTGCATCCACCGGTCCCCCATATATTACTCGTCCGTTGCCAGGCACACCATCCGCACTCGGAGGTGTGGCTCCTTCGTTGAGGCTTTCCTGCCAGAAAACATCGGAGAATTCGCTAACAAGTTATGGGAGAATGCATGGGAAAACAATATAGTACCTTAAACTAATAAGTGATATATAGATAGTGATATAGTGATATAGTGATATAGTGATATAGTGATATAGTGCCTTAAAACAATATAGATGGTGATATAGTGATGATCTATATAGGTGATATAATGATATAGTACCTTAAACTCATTCTGGTTGGTGGTGCAATAACCAATAGGTTTAATATCTTGTGCTGGAAAACTCTACAAACCATGAAATCTAATATGTAATTATATGTATGAACATGTAATATCTGGTTGGTGGTATACCTACCCCTCTGAAACATATGAAAGTCAGTTGGGATTATTGTTCCCAATATACAGAACAACAAAATGTTCCAAACCACCAACCAGATATAGATATGATATAGATATGATATAGTAAATAGCTTTAATATCGCTTCATCAACTATTATAATAGTAAGTATATTAACTATTACTATTATTACTATTAGTAGTATTACTACTTACTACCATTACTGCTTGGTGGTGCAATAACCATCTTGAAAACTAAGAAAGTCAATGGGAAGGATGATCCCATATGCAATGGGAAAATAAAAAATGTTTGAAACCACCAACCAGTATAGGTTTAATATCGCTTCATCAAGAAACCAATCATAACTTCATTGCCGTTTTTTTTGGTTTTTCTGACCAAATAAGAATGGGAATGTACAGTAATCAACAACAAAAAGGATTTATACTGTAGTTGATATAGCTACAGCAATTTGTGTTAGCTAAGTTGCTGCAAATGACTTGGTTCACCATAGTTGATGGAGAATACAACTAGAGACACCATGGGCTTTACAAACCAACTTGTACATTATGGTATAACCATGTATAACCAGTAAAACCATGCTAGAACCAATGATTAACATTGATTAACCTGGTATAAGCCACGTTTTTCACATGCTATCTCCATGCTATACAACATGTTTACCCACCTTTTAAAGTCCCCCACCGGCAGGGCCACGTTTCACCTTCAGCTTCAGGACACGGGCCACCGGATCGTTGGGGCCTTTGATCCTGGCGCGTCAAGACGGGGGGTGCGGTAACGGGTAACGCCACTTGGGTCATGGCTCCAATCATCGCCAGGAAAAACAAGATTGTAATAGCTATATATCTATAATATATAGTAATAGATACATATAATTATACATGACATATATTATAGTAATATATTATTGTAAATATGTATATATATATATATATACATACGTAATAGTAATATATCTATAATAGTGTATAGTAATAGACGTATATGTATATATGTATAATTGTATGATTATGTATATCTATAATATCTATATTAATGATAATAATGATCCATTATAATAATCCAATAATTATCCATCATTATTCATCAAACAATTATCCTTGATTAATCATCCATTACTGGTTGGTGGTATACCTACCCCTCTGAAAAATATGAAAGTCAGTTGGGATGATAATTCCAATATATATATATATATGGAAAAAATAAAAAATGATCCAAACCAACAACCAGATATTGTAAAATGGAAAAGCTATTGTGAGTAATGACCATCATGAAATAGTTAACAATAATAAAACCATCCCCAGTCATCAGCATCTTTATAGGTGGCATGGTTAGCATTATTGGAAAAGTAGCTATTGTGAGTAATGACCATCATTAAATATTGTGAGGACAATAATAATATGATATTCTTCATTGACTTGTAAAATAATATTGTGAGTAAAGTAAGATAACTAAGGAACATCACCATGTTTCATGGGTAAAACAACTATTTCTATTGCCATGTTCAATAGCTATGTGGCTAAAACAATGCCATAAACATTCGCCCAAATCACCATAAATAGGTGGTATAAACTTACCATTCCCAGTCATGGGTAGTGTATGACATTGTTTCAACCATATTAACTAGGGCTTATGATACATATATCAGATTAGATCATCATATATCTAACTAGTTTTTTTCTTTTTTAAGGGGGTTATAAACCAACTTACAACTAGGGGGGCACCACATTGTATCTTTGAAACCATTCAGGTAAGGGTAATATGATCATATAATAATATATTCTAGTATAAATTTAGGAGAATATGGGATGATGATTGTTGACTGATCAAGTAACTAATATTAATTCAATTGAAACCATTGTGGTACTGAGAACATGACTATGGGATTGATTTCGGCATTTTATCACTCCATTGAAAACATTGGGGATAGTATGGTAATTAGTGGCATTGAAACCACTGGGGGTAATATGAGTATGTCCGATTGACCAAATAGGTGTTGATTATTGATCAAATAATAAGGATAATACGGGACCACGGGATAATGATCATTGACGAACTATGGCCTAACTATGATTACTTGAGTCAAATGTGCTGAACTATGGCAACTATCAAACACTATTATATCAGGGTTGCTCCAAACACCACAAATACAAGGGGAATGGCTTGGGAGAAACCTGGGAATGTAACCATCAGAAGTAACAACTATAACCGACTTGAAAATGAGGGATAACTGAGCAAAAACTCATCAACTAGGAATCATCATCCGACAAAGGGCATGGACACCATCCAGTGCCGTAAACCTCATCGTCCCTATGTGACCTGACTGTCCTTTTTGTTGTCGAATTATCATCCCTATTGTGTAGCAATTTAGTAAGGACTTATATCCTTATCAACGTTATCCCTTAAATATGACACATCCCACATCCCTATAAAACCATAGTTTAGTAGCGGATCTACACAGATTTGGAACATTTTGGAACCATAGAATGGGGGTGTTTAACCAAACCAGCTGCTGCCAGGACACTGAAACTCGATCTTGCCCCTTTGCCTCTCCTTCTCCTGACATCAAAAAGTTGCATGGTAGTTGTGGTAGATAATATCCCACCTGGTTTAACAGATTGTCATGCTGTAAGGAGATAAACAGAGAATCAGCTTGTTGATTCTGGTCATGGTAGATTATACCCCCTGGCTTTAGATGTTCACAGGGATTCGGATAACTGAGAATAGGAAACACATACTGACAAACCAATAGACTGGGATGGGATACACACGTTCACATCTTTGGAAAAGCTACAGGGAAACCCAAGGAACTTGATCTGCAAATGTGGCTTCTTACCATGGAATGCAACCTGAACTCAAAACATTTGGAGATATGGATTCAAAGAAACTGCCTCGCCATCATCACGTGCAAAGAGCATGTCCAGTTAGGTCCTCTCTACAGCTAATAGTTTAACCTAGGCTTCACTGGAACGTCACTGGCTGGGGCCCCTATAACAATGGACAACCGCTGAGTTGGAACTGCACCAAGTCCAGCATCCAAGTAGTTTTTTTGGTGTTTCAGCCCAGCTATTCCTCTAGCTTCATGGATCTTCACGGATTCTTGAACTTCTAGATATATTAATGTATGTATAACATATTCCCATTATACATACAGGATGGGGCCCCCCACTTATAAATTGGTTTATAAACCATTATAATCCCCATTAACTATAGTTATATCTACCATAAACATCCATAAACCATTGTTAAGCCACTTATAAACCAACTTAGCTATCTTGGGGGCCCCATCCTGTACCCATTGTTAGCATTTCGTTTTTTCAAACAGCTTAGATCTCGATTCGAGGGCCGTACGGGATGGTCCCACATTGAAACCACCAGTGATATCAGAGCCATCCCAGTTGCTACGTTGCTCAAACCCAATATTATATATATATACATATATATATACCTAGGAACCCAAATGAATGTTTTTTTTGATCATACGGCCTCAACCATTTTTTTTGGTCATTACGGCTTACGGGTGTTTCCCAATTTGGGGGTTCAGCCATAATCACACACAATTGCTTCACTCCCCCTTTTTCTGTGCTTTGGACCATCAGCTTCAAGCGGGCCCGTCATCTCGGCGAAGCTTCTCTTCGTCGGCTGCTGAGTGTCAGGGTTCGGGCTGTTGACCCACGCTTTGTTTGCCATCACAAGATACCTTTGAAGTACTCTCAATCCAATTGCCCTGGGGGAAATGCGTCGGCTGACGCGACAGCATCTCCCCACAAAGTCCTGAAATGAGACATCCCCAGGGAACGGAAAATACAACAGTGATGACACATACTAGGATAGGACCACATAACGACCAACATATCAAAATTCAAATAAATTCAAACTAGACTCCTCATCAGCCTGCACTGACTCCGCTAGGATGTTCAGTGTCCATTTGTTTTGGGCTCCAGATACCAAACGACGCCAGTGATGGTCCAACATGTGAAACTTAACATAGATCGGGAAGCGTGATTTTCGCTCAGTGAAGCACCTATAGGCAAGATTTGCATAGATACGTAACCACTTTCTTCCGTTGTTTCCAGCTGCAAGCGCTTCATTGGACGTCAGCCACAACCCAGACGAGTAACGAATTGAAAAAGTGTCGTTGGCCGCTTTGACAGCTTCAAGAATCATCAAAAAATACTCGTCCTCATTGAATTGATTAATCCTCCCTGTCAAGAACCATTCCACAAACCTGTGGTAGATATGCGTGTCAGCAAACTTTGACCAACCTCCTTCAGGTAAGACCTGGGAGCTTGTAAGGCCAATTCTCTCCGCAACAAATGGACCTGAATGAGGAAGGTTGCAACCCGGCCGTTTGGCCCACTGACGTAGGAGAACATCCAACTGGGAAATTTTGTCTTCCCTTGACCCCGGCAAAAGAAGCAAACATTCAGCCAGCACTGAAGCTATGAAAGTTTTACCTGCTCCTCCATGGTAGTTGTGCCAAACATCAGTCTTGAGATAGTCATGGGGACGATCGATACAATGAAACAATTGCAGCACTGAAGGTCGTGTAACCCAAGGATCAACTGTAGCAACCACAGACCATTGAGCATCTATGTTGAAATCTTCAAAAGGCCCCCCTGGCTTTGTGCCAGCCAAGCACATCCAACAAACCCCAGGAGGAGATTTGTTTTCCTCTGACCTGTGCGCCCTTTGCCAATGCCTCGTCAGGTCTCCAACGGTCCTCAAAAACGGAAGATCCCCTTTCACACCTAAGCAAGCGATGTTCCATCTTTCCCCTGCGTAGGTAAACCCAATGTCTTGAAGTTTGAGGAGGTCATTGATCATCTTGTTGAGTGCAGCCTGGAAATTCTCCTGAGTAAGGATAGGGGGCTGAGTGGGATTAAAATTAATGTCACAGGAAAGGACAACCAAAGGCAATCTAAGAGGATAGAAAATGAATAATATCATAGTCCCAGAATCTGGTTTCGCCTTGTAATGTTTCTTTGGCATTGCAACAAACAGCATTCGACTGTTGAAAGAGCTCCCTTGAAGGTTGATACCCATCTTGAGTTGACGAAGAGATCTAATTGGATGTCTTTTGAGGAAAGGTTTGCTGCCACGACCAATGGCCCCTTGTAGGCTCAATATCATGACACCCGATCGTTTGAATCCACGACCTTCATCACCATGAATGTAAACTGGAATTGTTCGTGATAGCGACAGCTTGTTTTCAGCAGCAGCTCGAAAGACTCCATAATCTGGCCATTCAAGGCTGTAACGTCGCCAAAACTCTAACAACATTGGTTGCACTTGTTCCATGGGTTGTTCCCCAAACAACTTGGACAAGTTGTTGGATTGAACCAAGTAGTCAATGGTGTCAAGCATACTGAGCACAGGGTAGCTATCACCACCATCCAAGTCAACCCAGGAAACCGGAATCTTCAACGCCAGGTTGTGCTTCTCAAACCTTGGTTGGGGCAGGGTTCAAAGTTAAAAAGTGCAAGTTGAAATGCAACCCAAAGCATCCCTAAAAAGAATAATTGCCGTAATTTTTATATGGGATCATATGGAGTCAGCTTCAGCTACGTCACAGTTTATGGCATTCGTCTTCTGCTCTCTTAGTTGGCACACTTGCAAGACGGGAAGTGATTGGGCAACTTGTAGATCCATAATGATCGACTGCGGCCTTGCTCATCTCAGCTACAGACTTGGCGGTGGCCTGGGCGATCAAAATCCAATCGTTGGGGGTACAATAAGCTAGAGATCTGAAAAGGGTCATGTGAAAGAGATCATGCGAAAGAGGTCATGTGAAAAAGATCATGCGAAAGAGATCATGTGAAAGGATTCATGTGAAAGAGATCTGGTGAAGGAGATCATGTGAGAAAAAAAACTTTGAAGCAGGAGCTTTTGACCTTTTTCTTTGCCAGGGATCGCTAGCGTATGTCATGTAATTTTCAGCATCACGTAGGGCAATGGGAGCACCACGTGGGAACAACAGCGTGCACATTTAAGCAAATTTGCACAACAGCGCAAGCCATACTGCATGGCCTAGCCATAACGAATTGGCAATTGAAAAAAGCCCACTCAGCTGCCACAGCTCACATTTTGATCGGTTTCATCACGGTTCACTTCCAAGTTGATGAATTTCCAATTGCTAATGACCGTATCCAGAACCTGTAGTTGCTCCAAATCACGGAGTCTTTGCCTTGCTTCAAAGGCATGCTTTTCAAAAGGCCGTTTGGGTCCTGCCACAAACCCCCAGGGCAAGTCTGGGTCGTGAACACCCAAAGCTTCAAATGAAGCCTTCAATGAGGCCAGAATTCTTTCCCTTTTCTCAACTACACGGGCTCGAGTATCCATGGGGAGCTGACGACTAAACTATTCTGATTTTTTGTTTGTCTTTTGGGCCAAATCTCCAGAATGGTGGCTTGTCCAAAGTATCTAAATATAATTCATAGTTTGATATAGTTTGTTTTTTTTTCACCCTTTCCCTCTTGGGTCCCCGGCACCATTTGCAATGCACGATGCTGCATGCTTTCCCATTGGTCCAACAACACCTGGCATGGCCAAGGTGCTGATGCGATGGCAATGGGATCTACAGAAACAGTGGGAAGGCCAGGGATGGGTCTTTCTGGGCATGCTGCACTGCATGGATAAGATTTGTTGCACTACCCGTGGACGATTTTTTTTCATGGAATTCACGCTAGGCCCAGGTGAGCATGTTCAGGGTTGACTCCAATGCAACCACACGCTTGAAAGGGCTGTGAGATCGATCCAAAGCAAATCATTTCAGAATTGCAAAACCCCATTTCATGAAGTTTGCCTTTACTTGGCAGACTTGGCTTTCGCCTTGCTCTTTGCCTTCGACTTTGGCACCTTTGGTGCTGGCAACTCAGAATTGGTATCGTCGTTCTCAGACTTGCGCTTGGTCCGGGCAGATTTCAAAGCCGGCCTTAGGTATGACCATGTGGTGATATACCGTGATATGTGCATCAGACTTTATAAGATCGATTCTACTTCAAATATATATGATATAATATGAATGAATATACATATGCACATGTATGTTCACACTGTTCTCACCAGAATTTTCTGGGGCGAATGCTGGGCTTGGACTTCTGCACGTGTAGCCTTGCTTCCCCTGGGACGGCAAAAAACATAAACCCCATGGTTCCACCACCCATAGAAATCCAGTTGTTCAGAGTGGTTTTAAATCAAGGCACAAGACTTCTGCGTATTCCAATTGCTTGTCAATGTTCTGAGCCAACCTCAAAGTGCCGGGGCTGATGGAATGTCAGTAATGTTTTTGCTATATACCCTTTTATAACAATAGATTCAACATGATTGTGCCAAAGAAACGTATCAAACGGTTTTGTCTTCACTGCACGGTAGCGAGCCAGGCTTGTAGCCAATGCATCATAGTGAGTGTCCATGGCTTCATAGGCAGTCTTGAGGATCGACTTCACACTTAGGGTATGGCTTTAAATGAGATGATGCAAAGGTCACTCATGAAAACAAATACTGTTGATTCAAATTTGATTGTGTGATCATTGAACGCCAATCCTACCAATACTAAAGTGGCCTGGGGTTCTCAACTTTTGACTCGATGTCTCGCAACTTGGCCGACTTTGCCAACAGAGCTTCCATGGACTTGGTCAACAGCACATGTGTTTCCTGCTCTGGGTCATCGATTGATAGACAAAAAATGTAAATATACTTGCATGACAAGGGTTCCCCCTACGATAAACGGTCAGTCCTGCTTCTCCACATCCGCATTAGGTGGCCTGGGCTCACTTCCTGGAGGGTCAGCGGCAGCCTCTTCCTCAGCTCCTCGATCCATGGCCGCGGGGTCCTCCAGGGACAGGGTCCTGAACTCAACGGGCCTGGCAGAACCACAGATTTCCTCCTCCTCTTTGGTTTGGGTATATCGCTTTGTCAACTCCCCGGACTCATCCACTTCGCTGTAGTGCTGTTCGATCTTGGGATTATACTTCCATTTCCTGCCATGATTTTCCGGTAATCGGGCTATGATAACTTAAGATGCAATAAGTTGAAATCATATTGAAACATCCATAGCCTTCGAAGCTTTGGTCGGTCAGCTGTGTAAGCGGTCACTGCGTCAATCTCGCACCTCAGGGGTGATTCAATGATGACATTCTTTTCAGGGCTACATCATAATAGATTTCACCCATTTGCAATCCAACTCATAAGTTTTAAATCTCAAGACCACATGAATCTTAGGCTAGCCACTTTGGCATTTTCAAGGTGTCTTTCATCTGACGCTCTGTGTACCATCCAGCTTGCACTTTCAAGGTCTTCCCGGTCTCCTCCACTACAAGCTTACGGACGGAACTCTGGCACTGGTCCTGCAGGCAGCTCACATGGGAGCAAGGAGACATGGAGTGGGAGTTTGTTGGTAACATGTAGACTCTATAGGCTATACTTTTAACTTCAAGATGGTTCTAAGATGCAATTGTTGCAATGGCTCCTTGTTCAAAAACGCATCTTTGAAGATTTGGATAAGCTCCAGTCGGGCGTCAGGCCCCTGATTATGATATCGCTCATAAACATCCTGGGAACACTTTAGACCTCCATTCTTCTTCTTGGTGCACCAGCGGCGGAGACGTTGTTCAACCGCAGCATCACTCATGAGTTTGCCGTTCAACAGCAAACGTCCCCTGTCATCTCGGGTGATCTTCTCGCCGGAGTCCTTCACAAGAGACAGCTGGTGGTAACACTTGATGGCTAATTCCCAACATGCATCTCGTTCAAGGTGTTTGGCAATGATTGATGGAAATATCTCAACAAGAATGTTATGACACATGATTTCAAACCCCAAACCCATAACCCCGGTCCCCATTCCCTGAAAACCTGGCCTCACCATCCTCATCAGAGTCCGGGGCACGTTCAGCAGCATGGGATGGAGCCACTGAGGGAGTGGGGGTAGGAGGGCTAGACTTGGGAGTAGGTGCAGACGGCCGTGGGGAAGGTGTTGAACCCACGGTTGAATTCGAGAGTCTAGATTTCTGCCTCCTTAGAACTTCAATCTCCTCAAGAAGCTTTTGCTTTTCTTCCAGTGCCTAACGCATTGCAGCACATATTATATGATCATATATGATCAATAACATCCATCATAAGAGAATATAAGAGATTGATAAATAGTAGTTTGTCGAAAATTTCATGTTCCCACAACTTTAGGTTCCCAGCCCGCTCATGCTCGGGGTCGGCATGTGCCGCAGAAGCTTCTTTGCCAGGCTTGGCTTCCTACATCACACAGGCACAAGGGACAGAGGACACAGGTTCAGATATCATTATAGGTTACCAATTGCAAACCTATCACCTAAAAAAGATCCTCACAAATCTCAATCTCTGATGTTTCTTAATGGGTTTGCTTACAGTATGCAATGATTGCAATGGTTTGTGTCCTCCAAAGTAGGAGCAGGTGGTGCAGCAGACGGTGTCAAGTCCTGGCACAGGCCAACAAGGGGTTTGGTGTTTTTTTTTTTAAATAAAAACAAATCTGCCATATGGTATATAGTATACCCAACACCTTTTGAATATAAGTCCGGCCTTAGCATCCATCATAGGAGGTGGGTTCTCTAGCATCAGAAGTTCATCCTGCAATGCCTGACAGGTGACCATTGAAATCGCTGAGGGAAAGATTATACTTATGGCTCTTTGAACATTAACATTTCAAACCATTGAACTTAAACCTTCACCCTGGCCTTTAACTCCATTTCCATTTGTTTCTGGCGGGTCATCCCTTCCTTCTTAACTGCCATGAGATGATTCTGACCAGCACCCAAGGATGCGCAGCTCCACGCACGAGAGAGCAAAGGCTCCATTCACCCAGCACACCAAGCCGATTGGTTCACAAAATGGCTGAGGGGAAAGTAATTACTGATCTCATGAGTGATGGGTATCATGTGAACACATCATGCATTGAACAGCACACTTGTTGAATCGATATATACTCACATTTTCCAAAGACAATCTCTCACACACGTAGCTGAAACGTCTCACACGTGTGAAACTTGAGATGTTGAATGTCTATGGACCATGCTTTGGCCGATACCCATTTCCAGAAGCAGCTAAGTTCGCTGCAAAAGGCATCTAGCGAGAACCCCTGGAAAACAGCCCATATATGGTATTTTTTCAACATTTCGCTATGTTTTTTTTCCAATAAAAACCCAATAAATTACGGTTTCAGTACGGGTACGGTTTTTTCAATACACCCAAATACTGGAGTATATGCCCATATATGGCCATATTTGATTGTTTTTTTTGATCAAATCGATATTGTTCAAAATGTGTATTTTTTTTGATTGGATCCGTCGGGGTTCCCATAAAATGCTTCTCAAATATGTGTTGGCAAGAGTTTTCGCCAACTTGGTGGAATTTGGAGGCTGTACGATCCTCTTATGTACAAAATACAGGTCCTAATATCCGCATCGGAACACATATCCCCGTATTCCATTGACTCAAAAATAGTCGCTCCATTGGCATCAGGTGGGCGCTCAACTGGCTTGCAGTCTTTCAAGAGGCGAGGAAAGATCTCTACGATCTTCATCCCAAAGCGGAGCGGGTAGCACCTGATTTACCAGGCTACAGGTCAAATGGACGTTAATGATGGGGTGCAACAAAACCAGTAGTTGACAGTAAAAACAACTGAGGTAAAGGCTCTGTACCCTTTAGATTTTTGGTTCCATGCCATTTCCTTTTCCCGGAAATAGGATCCACATAAACAGCAGTGTTCTTCTTCTTGTTGTCACTGGGATTCCATCCAGTAAGCCGACCCAAGTTGAAGCGTTCGACCCATGGGGAATTGGAGTATGCCACATGTCGCTTTGGAGAATCAGATTTGAATAAACGCATCCACCAACAGCTTCGGAAAACCTTGGCTCAGAGATCCAGAGTTGTAAGATCCATGGAAGATAATCCAAAATAGACATTCACCAATGAAATCATTTATATTCAAATCGGGGGGCCGTACAAATAGTAGTTAGCCAACGGAATCGAGGATGTCGATAGAGCAAGCTTTGCCGAGGTTGCTCACAAATGAAAACACCACCCAAGCACACAGTCAGCGCCATCAGCAGTGAGCACCTTCATGGGTTTGTTGCATTGGTCTTAATTGTACTTGATGGGAAACATGAAAGCCTTTGCATGAACATGTTTTGTTTAACATCCGAACCTTGCTACCATCAAATTTCCTTGTGCCACACATTCCCGATCTTCATATCCCAAGGAGTTGAGGTACCATCGAAATGTTGATCCCCTTGATACTGCTGACCATGTACTGCATAGCACACCATACCATGCCACGAATCCATCCGGGTCTCCTTGAAGCAAAGCCTGGATTGCCAACCTGGGTTGGCTGTTGAATGCGATGGGTAAGGGTTCATATGGTCTGGTAAATTTAAACAAGTGACCTGGAACACCCGTTTTTGATCAAAAAACGGGGTTTCCAGGTCACTTGTTTCAAGGGAGGTTAAAGCCAATATGGCCCCATACTGGCATCCCATGCGCCCATATCATGTATGCATGCATGTAGTTCTCACTATTACGCTAAGGAGCACAAAGCCTGAAGCACTGTTAATGTCAAAGACACTACCTTCCCCCAAGGCATATCCAGCAGCTTCATGGTCTTTGATATCGATGCATGTTGCACGGTATCCAGCACCCGATACACATTTTGTTGCCATACGAGACCCAGAGAAGAGTTCAATGAACTGGAAATCCTGAGCCCGAGGATCGGAATGGACAGATTATAGTTTAATCTTATAGTTTGGATTCCATCAAGTTTCAAGTTTCTGAATTTGCAAGATTCATATGATTCATCTTTAAGGACCCCACGCCCACGCTAGAATCTCCAGGGATCCCATTCCAGATGACCAATAAGGTCAAAAGAATAAATGCCTGCAAAGGACAAAAACATCAGTACTTGGTCATTATAACTTGAAAATCATACCATGAAATTTATGTTTCATTCTATGATTCATGCCTTGGGCAGGAATCGCTTCTTCATTTCATGGACCAAACGCGTCACATCCCGGCTGTCCCAGGCCCTCATGGCTCCCAGAGAAACGAGACGCCAATATTTGGAGCTGGATGGTGGCTGCATCGGAATGGCAAGATGGATTAAGTGTATCGAATGAATGGCAAGATGGATTAAATGGAAGTTTAAACTGGACATCGTTTTTTCTCTCGAAAACATGATTGTCCCCAAAGTTTCATTGAACATGACTGCTGATCACCCAGCCCAAGAAAATTGCACTCTGGACGGCCCACCCTTCTTGATTGGCAATCAGTTCAAATCTGCCAATATTTGCCAACACATCACCCAATGAAATAACAGGACAGTTCGACTTGGCTTCACAAAGCCCCGTTTCGCAATCCATTTCTTGCCTGCAAGAGGCATGCCAAGATCCTGGCGGAAGGACGATTGTGCGAGCGTGTGGGATCTTTGTTGCTGGGGAATGTTTCTCAGGGTCCACCATGTATGGAATGAACTTCTCATGATTTGCATTTCAAAAAACAATAAACGCTGGGCTGGGTTTCATTTTTCATCCATTGTTTGTGAAAAATGTGACCACCATCCAGTCCTCAGCCAGCTGGTATAGCAGCAGCAGCAATCACATAACCTGTCCAAGGCGAGAATGACGATTGAAAGTGAATGAACCCAGAATTGTTGGTGGTAATTTCACATCCTGTTCCGATTTTGTAAGACTTTGGTACGTATTCTTTTCATCTGGATAAATGGAACCCTGCCCAAATACAAAGTGGGAGATGGAAACTTTTTTCCCCAAAGCGCTGGCGAGACAAAGTCTTGCGGCGTTTAAGCCGTATCCCCCAAAGATAGAATTGTGTGCCACAAAGCGGACCATGCCAGCAGGCAATCACAGATCAAATGCTGATATGAACACAATGAAAAATGAGTTCATGCGTTCAGTAGTCATTGTAGCTGGAGGTTCACTGCGATAAACCATGTGTTTCGAAAACGGTGATGTGAAAGCCTTACATGCATGGGAACCCTACAGATATACTCTAAGATAAATGTCCGGCTTCTTTAGTCAACATCCTGAGCATCAGCATCCTTATTTTCGGGGCTGACTTCATCAGTGAATTCCTTGATATGTTTGTGCAACTCCTCCTTCAAATTGGGATCAGAGCTCTGGCCGGTAAGAACTGGCTTGTAGTACAGAAAATTCGACACAGCGTCCGCTTCATCAATGCCGTTGAGCATTTGACCAGCCTCAGATAAGTCAAGGGCTGCAGATTGTTAATTCAACAATTCAGGGTCATGGCTTACCACTTGTGGCCAATTACTTTTTCCAAGTGGGATTGCATTTATTGAATGGTTGATGGGACAAAGGAAAAGCATCTCCTGGGGTGCAATAAAGTAGCTATGGTTGCGACACTCTTGACTGCAAACATCAAATCCTCAAAGCGCACTGTGCAGTAGCAAACCTCCAGGACATGGCGTGGATCGGGACACCAACAATGGCAAAGGAGACTGGGTTGGCGGGTCTGTCCATGTGGGTAACCTACTTATGAAATGAATCATACATAATTCCCAACATTTTCAACCAGAACATCAGAAAGGTTTTAACGTTTTCAGCTACCAAGCCTGTTGGAGCTTGCCATTCTTAAGGATTAGGAATCCTACAGCTGAGCGCGACCAGTACACCATGATCTTGAACTGCCCTTCAAACTGTTGGTTCAAGTGCTCAACTACGGATTTAATCTCACCCGTGGTCTCATCGTGCTTGATGCGCTTTCGGCGGCATCCATCCTGGAGACATTTGGTAATAGACTTGTAGATCAGTTTATACTTAAGGATATGTAGCCATTATGTTGCTCATATGTGATATGTCATAACAAACATGCATGCTTAAGATGAAAGGCGAGTGGGCTGTCCTCTCCAGCTTTGGGGGCTGGCTCCGCACATGTGGACGACTGCTTTGCTTTTTTTGCCTTTGCTCCTTTGCCTGCATGTCCTGCCTGGTCCATTGCCTCCTCTTCACCCTGTGCCTTCTTTACATTCTTCGTTTTCTTCGTTTTGCATCCCTTGACCTTGCATCCCTTCTTGACATCCCTTCTTGACTTTCTTCGTTTTGCCTGCCTCCTTGACATTGCGTTCATCCTTGCCCTTACCTTTGCTCATAGTGGTTGGGATTGCCGTTGTCTCACTGCTTGGATTCCTTGTCTTTGCTGCTGATGGTGTGGCCTTATCCTTCTGGGTGATCTTACCATCTTCTGGTTCATTGCTTACCATGCGCACCTGTGACTTCATCCTGCGAAGTCTCTTACCTATGGTTTTTGGACTGTTGCTGGATTGCTCCTTGTTTGCTTCAGGTTCTGCCTTTGCTGCCTTTCCTGCCTTAGCTGCCTTTCGTGCCTTTGCTGGCTTTTCTGCCTTGGCTGCCTTTCCTGCCTTTCCCTTAGGCTTCCTTCCTTTCCTCGTAGAGTTTTCCTCTTTCTTTTCATCCTTCAACCGCTGTTGCTTCAAGCGATCCACAACCTGAGCGCACAGAGCAGCTGAGAACCCACATATTGAACTTTTCCCCTGAAAAAAAACATCTAAAACAGAAACACTTGAAGTTCGGTTGAAGTGGTAGAGACATCAACCTATATCCGGTTCAAGGAACAGGAATGCGCTCACCTTCATCACCATTGCCAGTAGTAGGATCATTGATTTTGGGGCCTTCATCCTCACCCTGAGTGGCTTCGGGGGGGCACCAAGCTTCATCCACCCCAGCATCGGGCACAGCATCGGGCACAGCATCGGGAGCGTAGTACTGAGTTTCATCCGGCACCATCGGGAGAGTCTCATCAAAGTCCATTGCTGGCACAGAAGTGCTGGCTTCCAACCTGGGAAAGAGATGGGTTCACAGGGTTGATATTAATTTTTAAAGGTTCCAGGGGAATACATCTATCCTAAGGTTCCAGGGGAATACATCTATACCTCTTAAGATTGCTGTTGATCAACTTGGATGGCCATATGAACAATGTTTTCATAAAGACGGAAACTGGTCGATGGTACTGACAAGAAACTTCAAATCTGACTGCAACTTTTCCATCCGGGATCTAATTTCAGCAACCCTTGATGAAGTCGAATCCACTGGTGACGCTATCTCTGGAACTGGATCACTCGGAGAAACCATGGGAGTACCAGTACTGTTGGAATTCTGACCTTTGAGTTCAGCAATCCTGGCCTTGGCCTCCATGATTTTTTTGTGCAATCCAAACACACATTCCTGCTCATCAACAGGAAGGGCTTCTGGAACCCACATATCATTCTCAAGCAAACCCGAGTTCCCACCCACAGATTCAGCCAGAGCTGGCACAACCGGGGTTGTAGTAGGTGAAGGAATTGGCACCTGACGAACCCGATCACGTAGATCACACTCCTTAGATTCGCCCTTCTCATCCTCGCTGTCGTCAGGAGCTGACTTGTCCGCGGGGAGGTCTAAATAGAGTTCCTGAGAGGCGGAGTTGCGCGGCCAAGGCCGGTGGGAATTGATAGCAAACACTCCAACATATTGCAACAACTGTATACATGCATGTAATGTAGGGTTCCAAATATATTGAAATGATTCCCATAAAATCTATATATCAACCTCAGCCTGCAGTCAAATTCATTGGTTTCACCGGTTTCACCTTTACCATTTGAAAGTGTGCTGGCCCGATGAACCATGGACAATGTGCCGGGTGCAAAAAAGGCTCCAACTCGCCAAAGTGGGTCAAGAGCTCTCTGAAGTCTGCGTCCTCCAGGGGTAGCTATGGGGCATATATGATCCAAGGGATCTGAACCATATTGTGGATGGAAGAAATCTTGCACCGGATGATAGATGGTTTATCCAATATAGTCCCATTGCAGTTATAGTTATAAGTGTTACCACTATACATGGGCACGAAGCGGTGCAGGTGCAGGATTTCTTCCATCCATCATATGCAAATTGGAATGGAAGAAAATACATACTGTGGTTCCGGGAAAGACCTGGAAATTATGATCTGATTTGAACTGCATGATTGATAATCACATAAAAAATGGAAACATGCATGAAGAAAGGAACCCTTGTCCCGTGGCATGTGAGGACGAATGTACTTGGCTCGCACATATGACACCAGCTTCTTAATGCTAATCACCGACAAATGAACCGGCACTTCCAACTCTTCAGGGATTGGAGGAAGGTTGTGGGCATCAAATCCCTGCTTGGTAGACAGCAGCTGGAGAATCCAAACTTGGTCTTGAATCGTCCCCATATCAGGTGTCTTGATCAGGTGGTGGTATCGCATATTCTCCATGATTGGGATCAAGACTTCTCTGTTCCACAAGGCATGACGTACATCTTTGGATGCAAGGGGCTGGGTATTGTTGGTTACAACAATGGCACCAATGCCGCCCTCTTTCACCCTCTCTTGGATGGAAGGCTCCATCCACCAATGCTTAGCAACACCATAAAGGTTCGCCATAGCAAGGCAGCAAAACGTTTTTTTTTTGAGCCGGTTTGCTCTGAAGGGAACGCCCAAAAGCTTCCAGCAAAAGCCAACTGTACTTGCAAGATAGAATTCATGGCAAGAAATCAAATCAAACTTATTTCGTTTTTCGATGCCCCCCCCCACGTAATCAGAGCGGGCCTCAACGTGCTCAGCAGCGATGCAATCATCCCAATCAGGACGCATGGTTTCTATGCACATATTTCAAGAGACCCTGTTGGGAATCTATAATATATAGTCTATGCCACATAATATATTCTATGGCACCCATCATATATTTCTTCCATTCTCGATTTGGGGTGCATGGTCACATGCATCTTCCCCTTTTTTATTTCACATCATTCACATCCATACTGTGAGCCTTGGATGCAAGGATCGGGCGCACCTCCAATAGCAATATCGTGAATTGACCAAATTATCTGGTCATTACGGGTAAAATTGTTCATTGATCATTAAAAGGTGTATTCGACCAGATTTTCCCATAATGAACAAAAAATTTTGTTCAAACGGCTTTCCAGGTATATTTATATATACACATAGCTTAACGTTGCTTAACTTATTTCCGAAACCACTTATGCCTCCTGACAGTTATAACCAGCTAACTCACCTCATTGAATTGATATTTGTCACCTTAGTAGGAGGAGTTATAACTTCATTTCCACAACTGTTAGTTGGGCCATAATCAGCTTTTAAGCCCATTAAATCCACATGTTCCTATTGTTTTCCTTTGGTTTTCCCATGGTTTTCCTATGGGTTTCCAGGGTTTTCGTATGGTTTTCCGTGGTTTCCCATTGTTTGTTTCCCTATGGTTTTCCTAAAAAATCAAGGTTTTTCCTGAGGTTTTCCCATGGTTTTCCTACATCAATCGCAACAAACGTGCGGCCGCAACTGGGGTCACCCCGTCTCCAGTGTCGCCAGGCCCTTGAAGATTTGATGGCTGGCATGGCCCCGCCCCGGCGTACGCCCAGGGATGTGAACGTTGGTTTATGAACCATGATATAACCCCCATTAGCTATAGTTATATCTACCCAGTTATATATCTACCCAGTTATAAGTTGGTTTCTAAACCCCAGAAAAAAACAATAGTTATCTATGGCATTTCTATAGTTATATCTACATAAACCATAGATTTCAGCCACTTATCAGGCAACTGAACGCTATCGACTGGGGGCCCCATCCTGTAACTTATAATATATATGGTTGGTGGTTTCGAACTTCCTCAGCAAGCTGACGTTGGCGGGGAGTCAAAGAAAAACATGTTGTTTTTCCATATATTGGGAAGAATCATCCCAACTGACTTTCATATTTTTCAGGGGGGTAGGTATACCACCAACCAGATTATAACTTATAACCCCCATAAACTAGTTCGTTATACATCCATAAACAATAGTTAACCATAGTTAACCATAGGAAAACCATACCCATATGCTCCATGGTGCTGGTATATTTACCTACAAAACTGGGTGACTTATGTTGGGCAAAATGTTGGTATATATTGCGGCAGCAGCATATGGTGCCCCATAGTTAGCTAAGTTGGTTTATAAGTCCAATAACTTGGGTTTATGGTAGATATACCATGATATACCTATAGCTACCTGGAAAGCCGTTTGAACAAAATTTTTTGTTCATTATGGGAAAATCTGGTCGAATACACCTTTTAATGATCAATGAACAATTTTACCCGTAATGACCAGATAATTTGGTCAATTCACGATATTGCTATTGGAGGTGCGCCCGATCCTTGCATCCAAGGCTCACAGTATGGATGTGAATGATGTGAAATAAAAAAGGGGAAGATGCATGTGACCATGCACCCCAAATCGAGAATGGAAGAAATATATGATGGGTGCCATAGAATATATTATGTGGCATAGACTATATATTATAGATTCCCAACAGGGTCTCTTGAAATATGTGCATAGAAACCATGCGTCCTGATTGGGATGATTGCATCGCTGCTGAGCACGTTGAGGCCCGCTCTGATTACGTGGGGGGGGGCATCGAAAAACGAAATAAGTTTGATTTGATTTCTTGCCATGAATTCTATCTTGCAAGTACAGTTGGCTTTTGCTGGAAGCTTTTGGGCGTTCCCTTCAGAGCAAACCGGCTCAAAAAAAAAAAACGTTTTGCTGCCTTGCTATGGCGAACCTTTATGGTGTTGCTAAGCATTGGTGGATGGAGCCTTCCATCCAAGAGAGGGTGAAAGAGGGCGGCATTGGTGCCATTGTTGTAACCAACAATACCCAGCCCCTTGCATCCAAAGATGTACGTCATGCCTTGTGGAACAGAGAAGTCTTGATCCCAATCATGGAGAATATGCGATACCACCACCTGATCAAGACACCTGATATGGGGACGATTCAAGACCAAGTTTGGATTCTCCAGCTGCTGTCTACCAAGCAGGGATTTGATGCCCACAACCTTCCTCCAATCCCTGAAGAGTTGGAAGTGCCGGTTCATTTGTCGGTGATTAGCATTAAGAAGCTGGTGTCATATGTGCGAGCCAAGTACATTCGTCCTCACATGCCACGGGACAAGGGTTCCTTTCTTCATGCATGTTTCCATTTTTTTATGTGATTATCAATCATGCAGTTCAAATCAGATCATAATTTCCAGGTCTTTCCCGGAACCACTGTATGTATTTTCTTCCATTCCAATTTGCATATGATGGATGGAAGAAATCCTGCACCTGCACCGCTTCGTGCCCATGTATAGTGGTAACACTTATAACTATAACTGCAATGGGACTATATTGGATAAACCATCTATCATCCGGTGCAAGATTTCTTCCATCCACAATATGGTTCAGATCCCTTGGATCATATATGCCCCATAGCTACCCCTGGAGGACGCAGACTTCAGAGAGCTCTTGACCCACTTTGGCGAGTTGGAGCCTTTTTTGCACCCGGCACATTGTCCATGGTTCATCGGGCCAGCACACTTTCAAATGGTAAAGGTGAAACCGGTGAAACCAATGAATTTGACTGCAGGCTGAGGTTGATATATAGATTTTATGGGAATCATTTCAATATATTTGGAACCCTACATTACATGCATGTATACAGTTGTTGCAATATGTTGGAGTGTTTGCTATCAATTCCCACCGGCCTTGGCCGCGCAACTCCGCCTCTCAGGAACTCTATTTAGACCTCCCCGCGGACAAGTCAGCTCCTGACGACAGCGAGGATGAGAAGGGCGAATCTAAGGAGTGTGATCTACGTGATCGGGTTCGTCAGGTGCCAATTCCTTCACCTACTACAACCCCGGTTGTGCCAGCTCTGGCTGAATCTGTGGGTGGGAACTCGGGTTTGCTTGAGAATGATATGTGGGTTCCAGAAGCCCTTCCTGTTGATGAGCAGGAATGTGTGTTTGGATTGCACAAAAAAATCATGGAGGCCAAGGCCAGGATTGCTGAACTCAAAGGTCAGAATTCCAACAGTACTGGTACTCCCATGGTTTCTCCGAGTGATCCAGTTCCAGAGATAGCGTCACCAGTGGATTCGACTTCATCAAGGGTTGCTGAAATTAGATCCCGGATGGAAAAGTTGCAGTCAGATTTGAAGTTTCTTGTCAGTACCATCGACCAGTTTCCGTCTTTATGAAAACATTGTTCATATGGCCATCCAAGTTGATCAACAGCAATCTTAAGAGGTATAGATGTATTCCCCTGGAACCTTAGGATAGATGTATTCCCCTGGAACCTTTAAAAATTAATATCAAACCTGTGAACCCATCTCTTTCCCAGGTTGGAAGCCAGCACTTCTGTGCCAGCAATGGACTTTGATGAGACTCTCCCGATGGTGCCGGATGAAACTCAGTACTACGCTCCCGATGCTGTGCCCGATGCTGTGCCCGATGCTGGGGTGGATGAAGCTTGGTGCCCCCCCGAAGCCACTCAGGGTGAGGATGAAGGCCCCAAAATCAATGATCCTACTACTGGCAATGGTGATGAAGGTGAGCGCATTCCTGTTCCTTGAACCGGATATAGGTTGATGTCTCTACCACTTCAACCGAACTTCAAGTGTTTCTGTTTTAGATGTTTTTTTTTCAGGGGAAAAGTTCAATATGTGGGTTCTCAGCTGCTCTGTGCGCTCAGGTTGTGGATCGCTTGAAGCAACAGCGGTTGAAGGATGAAAAGAAAGAGGAAAACTCTACGAGGAAAGGAAGGAAGCCTAAGGGAAAGGCAGGAAAGGCAGCCAAGGCAGAAAAGCCAGCAAAGGCACGAAAGGCAGCTAAGGCAGGAAAGGCAGAACCTGAAGCAAACAAGGAGCAATCCAGCAACAGTCCAAAAACCATAGGTAAGAGACTTCGCAGGATGAAGTCACAGGTGCGCATGGTAAGCAATGAACCAGAAGATGGTAAGATCACCCAGAAGGATAAGGCCACACCATCAGCAGCAAAGACAAGGAATCCAAGCAGTGAGACAACGGCAATCCCAACCACTATGAGCAAAGGTAAGGGCAAGGATGAACGCAATG
Organism: Cladocopium goreaui; assembly: GCA_947184155.2. Lineage (NCBI taxonomy): Eukaryota > Dinophyceae > Suessiales > Symbiodiniaceae > Cladocopium > Cladocopium goreaui. Next base: position 72,906 of record CAMXCT020006527.1, read on the forward strand.
TCAAGGAGGCAGGCAAAACGAAGAAAGTCAAGAAGGGATGCAAGGTCAAGGGATGCAAAACGAAGAAAACGAAGAATGTAAAGAAGGCACAGGGTGAAGAGGAGGCAATGGACCAGGCAGGACATGCAGGCAAAGGAGCAAAGGCAAAAAAAGCAAAGCAGTCGTCCACATGTGCGGAGCCAGCCCCCAAAGCTGGAGAGGACAGCCCACTCGCCTTTCATCTTAAGCATGCATGTTTGTTATGACATATCACATATGAGCAACATAATGGCTACATATCCTTAAGTATAAACTGATCTACAAGTCTATTACCAAATGTCTCCAGGATGGATGCCGCCGAAAGCGCATCAAGCACGATGAGACCACGGGTGAGATTAAATCCGTAGTTGAGCACTTGAACCAACAGTTTGAAGGGCAGTTCAAGATCATGGTGTACTGGTCGCGCTCAGCTGTAGGATTCCTAATCCTTAAGAATGGCAAGCTCCAACAGGCTTGGTAGCTGAAAACGTTAAAACCTTTCTGATGTTCTAATTATTTGATGTTCTGGTTGAAAATGTTGGGAATTATGTATGATTCATTTCATAAGTAGGTTACCCACATGGACAGACCCGCCAACCCAGTCTCCTTTGCCATTGTTGGTGTCCCGATCCACGCCATGTCCTGGAGGTTTGCTACTGCACAGTGCGCTTTGAGGATTTGATGTTTGCAGTCAAGAGTGTCGCAACCATAGCTACTTTATTGCACCCCAGGAGATGCTTTTCCTTTGTCCCATCAACCATTCAATAAATGCAATCCCACTTGGAAAAAGTAATTGGCCACAAGTGGTAAGCCATGACCCTGAATTGTTGAATTAACAATCTGCAGCCCTTGACTTATCTGAGGCTGGTCAAATGCTCAACGGCATTGATGAAGCGGACGCTGTGTCGAATTTTCTGTACTACAAGCCAGTTCTTACCGGCCAGAGCTCTGATCCCAATTTGAAGGAGGAGTTGCACAAACATATCAAGGAATTCACTGATGAAGTCAGCCCCGAAAATGAGGATGCTGATGCTCAGGATGTTGACTAAAGAAACCGGACATTTATCTTAGAGTATATCTGTAGGGTTCCCATGCATGTAAGGCTTTCACATCACCGTTTTCGAAACACATGGTTTATCGCAGTGAACCTCCAGCTACAATGACTACTGAACGCATGAACTCATTTTTCATTGTGTTCATATCAGCATTTGATCTGTGATTGCCTGCTGGCATGGTCCGCTTTGTGGCACACAATTCTATCTTTGGGGGATATGGCTTAAACGCCGCAAGACTTTGTCTCGCCAGCGCTTTGGGGAAAAAAGTTTCCATCTCCCACTTTGTATTTGGGCAGGGTTCCATTTATCCAGATGAAAAGAATACGTACCAAAGTCTTACAAAATCGGAACAGGATGTGAAATTACCACCAACAATTCTGGGTTCATTCACTTTCAATCGTCATTCTCGCCTTGGACAGGTTATGTGATTGCTGCTGCTGCTATACCAGCTGGCTGAGGACTGGATGGTGGTCACATTTTTTCACAAACAATGGATGAAAAATGAAACCCAGCCCAGCGTTTATTGTTTTTTGAAATGCAAATCATGAGAAGTTCATTCCATACATGGTGGACCCTGAGAAACATTCCCCAGCAACAAAGATCCCACACGCTCGCACAATCGTCCTTCCGCCAGGATCTTGGCATGCCTCTTGCAGGCAAGAAATGGATTGCGAAACGGGGCTTTGTGAAGCCAAGTCGAACTGTCCTGTTATTTCATTGGGTGATGTGTTGGCAAATATTGGCAGATTTGAACTGATTGCCAATCAAGAAGGGTGGGCCGTCCAGAGTGCAATTTTCTTGGGCTGGGTGATCAGCAGTCATGTTCAATGAAACTTTGGGGACAATCCAGTTTAAACTTCCATTTAATCCATCTTGCCATTCATTCGATACACTTAATCCATCTTGCCATTCCGATGCAGCCACCATCCAGCTCCAAATATTGGCGCCTCGTTTCTCTGGGAGCCATGAGGGCCTGGGACAGCCGGGATGTGACGCGTTTGGTCCATGAAATGAAGAAGCGATTCCTGCCCAAGGCATGAATCATAGAATGAAACATAAATTTCATGGTATGATTTTCAAGTTAAAATGACCAAGTACTGATGTTTTTGTCCTTTGCAGGCATTTATTCTTTTGACCTTATTGGTCATCTGGAATGGGATCCCTGGAGATTCTGGCGTGGGCGTGGGGTCCTTAAAGATGAATCATATGAATCTTGCAAATTCAGAAACTTGAAACTTGATGGAATCCAAACTATAAGATTAAACTATAATCTGTCCATTCCGATCCTCGGGCTCAGGATTTCCAGTTCATTGAACTCTTCTCTGGGTCTCGTATGGCAACAAAATGTGTATCGGGTGCTGGATACCGTGCAACATGCATCGATATCAAAGACCATGAAGCTGCTGGATATGCCTTGGGGGAAGGTAGTGTCTTTGACATTAACAGTGCTTCAGGCTTTGTGCTCCTTAGCGTAATAGTGAAAACTACATGCATGCATACATGATATGGGCGCATGGGATGCCAGTATGGGGCCATATTGGCTTTAACCTCCCTTGAAACAAGTGACCTGGAAACCCCGTTTTTTGATCAAAAACGGGTGTTCCAGGTCACTTGTTTCAATTTACCAGACCATATGAACCCTTACCCATCGCATTCAACAGCCAACCCAGGTTGGCAATCCAGGCTTTGCTTCAAGGAGACCCGGATGGATTCGTGGCATGGTATGGTGTGCTATGCAGTACATGGTCAGCAGTAGCAAGGGGATCAACATTTCGATGGTACCTCAACTCCTTGGGATATGAAGATCGGGAATGTGTGGCACAAGGAAATTTGATGGTAGCAAGGTTCGGATGTTAAACAAAACATGTTCATGCAAAGGCTTTCATGTTTCCCATCAAGTACAATTAAGACCAATGCAACAAACCCATGAAGGTGCTCACTGCTGATGGCGCTGACTGTGTGCTTGGGTGGTGTTTTCATTTGTGAGCAACCTCGGCAAAGCTTGCTCTATCGACATCCTCGATTCCGTTGGCTAACTACTATTTGTACGGCCCCCCGATTTGAATATAAATGATTTCATTGGTGAATGTCTATTTTGGATTATCTTCCATGGATCTTACAACTCTGGATCTCTGAACCAAGGTTTTCCGAAGCTGTTGGTGGATGCGTTTATTCAAATCTGATTCTCCAAAGCGACATGTGGCATACTCCAATTCCCCATGGGTCGAACGCTTCAACTTGGGTCGGCTTACTGGATGGAAACCCAGTGACAACAAGAAGAAGAACACTGCTGTTTATGTGGATCCTATTTCCGGGAAAAGGAAATGGCATGGAACCAAAAATCTAAAGGGTACAGAGCCTTTACCTCAGTTGTTTTTACTGTCAACTACTGGTTTTGTTGCACCCCATCATTAACGTCCATTTGACCTGTAGCCTGGTAAATCAGGTGCTACCCGCTCCGCTTTGGGATGAAGATCGTAGAGATCTTTCCTCGCCTCTTGAAAGACTGCAAGCCAGTTGAGTGCCCACCTGATGCCAATGGAGCGACTATTTTTGAGTCAATGGAATACGGGGATATGTGTTCCGATGCGGATATTAGGACCTGTATTTTGTACATAAGAGGATCGTACAGCCTCCAAATTCCACCAAGTTGGCGAAAACTCTTGCCAACACATATTTGAGAAGCATTTTATGGGAACCCCGACGGATCCAATCAAAAAAAATACACATTTTGAACAATATCGATTTGATCAAAAAAAACAATCAAATATGGCCATATATGGGCATATACTCCAGTATTTGGGTGTATTGAAAAAACCGTACCCGTACTGAAACCGTAATTTATTGGGTTTTTATTGGAAAAAAACCATAGCGAAATGTTGAAAAAATACCATATATGGGCTGTTTTCCAGGGGTTCTCGCTAGATGCCTTTTGCAGCGAACTTAGCTGCTTCTGGAAATGGGTATCGGCCAAAGCATGGTCCATAGACATTCAACATCTCAAGTTTCACACGTGTGAGACGTTTCAGCTACGTGTGTGAGAGATTGTCTTTGGAAAATGTGAGTATATATCGATTCAACAAGTGTGCTGTTCAATGCATGATGTGTTCACATGATACCCATCACTCATGAGATCAGTAATTACTTTCCCCTCAGCCATTTTGTGAACCAATCGGCTTGGTGTGCTGGGTGAATGGAGCCTTTGCTCTCTCGTGCGTGGAGCTGCGCATCCTTGGGTGCTGGTCAGAATCATCTCATGGCAGTTAAGAAGGAAGGGATGACCCGCCAGAAACAAATGGAAATGGAGTTAAAGGCCAGGGTGAAGGTTTAAGTTCAATGGTTTGAAATGTTAATGTTCAAAGAGCCATAAGTATAATCTTTCCCTCAGCGATTTCAATGGTCACCTGTCAGGCATTGCAGGATGAACTTCTGATGCTAGAGAACCCACCTCCTATGATGGATGCTAAGGCCGGACTTATATTCAAAAGGTGTTGGGTATACTATATACCATATGGCAGATTTGTTTTTATTTAAAAAAAAACACCAAACCCCTTGTTGGCCTGTGCCAGGACTTGACACCGTCTGCTGCACCACCTGCTCCTACTTTGGAGGACACAAACCATTGCAATCATTGCATACTGTAAGCAAACCCATTAAGAAACATCAGAGATTGAGATTTGTGAGGATCTTTTTTAGGTGATAGGTTTGCAATTGGTAACCTATAATGATATCTGAACCTGTGTCCTCTGTCCCTTGTGCCTGTGTGATGTAGGAAGCCAAGCCTGGCAAAGAAGCTTCTGCGGCACATGCCGACCCCGAGCATGAGCGGGCTGGGAACCTAAAGTTGTGGGAACATGAAATTTTCGACAAACTACTATTTATCAATCTCTTATATTCTCTTATGATGGATGTTATTGATCATATATGATCATATAATATGTGCTGCAATGCGTTAGGCACTGGAAGAAAAGCAAAAGCTTCTTGAGGAGATTGAAGTTCTAAGGAGGCAGAAATCTAGACTCTCGAATTCAACCGTGGGTTCAACACCTTCCCCACGGCCGTCTGCACCTACTCCCAAGTCTAGCCCTCCTACCCCCACTCCCTCAGTGGCTCCATCCCATGCTGCTGAACGTGCCCCGGACTCTGATGAGGATGGTGAGGCCAGGTTTTCAGGGAATGGGGACCGGGGTTATGGGTTTGGGGTTTGAAATCATGTGTCATAACATTCTTGTTGAGATATTTCCATCAATCATTGCCAAACACCTTGAACGAGATGCATGTTGGGAATTAGCCATCAAGTGTTACCACCAGCTGTCTCTTGTGAAGGACTCCGGCGAGAAGATCACCCGAGATGACAGGGGACGTTTGCTGTTGAACGGCAAACTCATGAGTGATGCTGCGGTTGAACAACGTCTCCGCCGCTGGTGCACCAAGAAGAAGAATGGAGGTCTAAAGTGTTCCCAGGATGTTTATGAGCGATATCATAATCAGGGGCCTGACGCCCGACTGGAGCTTATCCAAATCTTCAAAGATGCGTTTTTGAACAAGGAGCCATTGCAACAATTGCATCTTAGAACCATCTTGAAGTTAAAAGTATAGCCTATAGAGTCTACATGTTACCAACAAACTCCCACTCCATGTCTCCTTGCTCCCATGTGAGCTGCCTGCAGGACCAGTGCCAGAGTTCCGTCCGTAAGCTTGTAGTGGAGGAGACCGGGAAGACCTTGAAAGTGCAAGCTGGATGGTACACAGAGCGTCAGATGAAAGACACCTTGAAAATGCCAAAGTGGCTAGCCTAAGATTCATGTGGTCTTGAGATTTAAAACTTATGAGTTGGATTGCAAATGGGTGAAATCTATTATGATGTAGCCCTGAAAAGAATGTCATCATTGAATCACCCCTGAGGTGCGAGATTGACGCAGTGACCGCTTACACAGCTGACCGACCAAAGCTTCGAAGGCTATGGATGTTTCAATATGATTTCAACTTATTGCATCTTAAGTTATCATAGCCCGATTACCGGAAAATCATGGCAGGAAATGGAAGTATAATCCCAAGATCGAACAGCACTACATCGAAGTGGATGAGTCCGGGGAGTTGACAAAGCGATATACCCAAACCAAAGAGGAGGAGGAAATCTGTGGTTCTGCCAGGCCCGTTGAGTTCAGGACCCTGTCCCTGGAGGACCCCGCGGCCATGGATCGAGGAGCTGAGGAAGAGGCTGCCGCTGACCCTCCAGGAAGTGAGCCCAGGCCACCTAATGCGGATGTGGAGAAGCAGGACTGACCGTTTATCGTAGGGGGAACCCTTGTCATGCAAGTATATTTACATTTTTTTGTCTATCAATCGATGACCCAGAGCAGGAAACACATGTGCTGTTGACCAAGTCCATGGAAGCTCTGTTGGCAAAGTCGGCCAAGTTGCGAGACATCGAGTCAAAAGTTGAGAACCCCAGGCCACTTTAGTATTGGTAGGATTGGCGTTCAATGATCACACAATCAAATTTGAATCAACAGTATTTGTTTTCATGAGTGACCTTTGCATCATCTCATTTAAAGCCATACCCTAAGTGTGAAGTCGATCCTCAAGACTGCCTATGAAGCCATGGACACTCACTATGATGCATTGGCTACAAGCCTGGCTCGCTACCGTGCAGTGAAGACAAAACCGTCTGATACGTTTCTTTGGCACAATCATGTTGAATCTATTGTTATAAAATGGTATATAGCAAAAACATTACTGACATTCCATCAGCCCCGGCACTTTGAGGTTGGCTCAGAACATTGACAAGCAATTGGAATACGCAGAAGTCTTGTGCCTTGATTTAAAACCACTCTGAACAACTGGATTTCTATGGGTGGTGGAACCATGGGGTTTATGTTTTTTGCCGTCCCAGGGGAAGCAAGGCTACACGTGCAGAAGTCCAAGCCCAGCATTCGCCCCAGAAAATTCTGGTGAGAACAGTGTGAACATACATGTGCATATGTATATTCATTCATATTATATCATATATATTTGAAGTAGAATCGATCTTATAAAGTCTGATACACATATCACGGTATATCACCACATGGTCATACCTAAGGCCGGCTTTGAAATCTGCCCGGACCAAGCGCAAGTCTGAGAACGACGATACCAATTCTGAGTTGCCAGCACCAAAGGTGCCAAAGTCGAAGGCAAAGAGCAAGGCGAAAGCCAAGTCTGCCAAGTAAAGGCAAACTTCATGAAATGGGGTTTTGCAATTCTGAAATGATTTGCTTTGGATCGATCTCACAGCCCTTTCAAGCGTGTGGTTGCATTGGAGTCAACCCTGAACATGCTCACCTGGGCCTAGCGTGAATTCCATGAAAAAAAAATCGTCCACGGGTAGTGCAACAAATCTTATCCATGCAGTGCAGCATGCCCAGAAAGACCCATCCCTGGCCTTCCCACTGTTTCTGTAGATCCCATTGCCATCGCATCAGCACCTTGGCCATGCCAGGTGTTGTTGGACCAATGGGAAAGCATGCAGCATCGTGCATTGCAAATGGTGCCGGGGACCCAAGAGGGAAAGGGTGAAAAAAAAACAAACTATATCAAACTATGAATTATATTTGGATACTTTGGACAAGCCACCATTCTGGAGATTTGGCCCAAAAGACAAACAAAAAATCAGAATAGTTTAGTCGTCAGCTCCCCATGGATACTCGAGCCCGTGTAGTTGAGAAAAGGGAAAGAATTCTGGCCTCATTGAAGGCTTCATTTGAAGCTTTGGGTGTTCACGACCCAGACTTGCCCTGGGGGTTTGTGGCAGGACCCAAACGGCCTTTTGAAAAGCATGCCTTTGAAGCAAGGCAAAGACTCCGTGATTTGGAGCAACTACAGGTTCTGGATACGGTCATTAGCAATTGGAAATTCATCAACTTGGAAGTGAACCGTGATGAAACCGATCAAAATGTGAGCTGTGGCAGCTGAGTGGGCTTTTTTCAATTGCCAATTCGTTATGGCTAGGCCATGCAGTATGGCTTGCGCTGTTGTGCAAATTTGCTTAAATGTGCACGCTGTTGTTCCCACGTGGTGCTCCCATTGCCCTACGTGATGCTGAAAATTACATGACATACGCTAGCGATCCCTGGCAAAGAAAAAGGTCAAAAGCTCCTGCTTCAAAGTTTTTTTTCTCACATGATCTCCTTCACCAGATCTCTTTCACATGAATCCTTTCACATGATCTCTTTCGCATGATCTTTTTCACATGACCTCTTTCGCATGATCTCTTTCACATGACCCTTTTCAGATCTCTAGCTTATTGTACCCCCAACGATTGGATTTTGATCGCCCAGGCCACCGCCAAGTCTGTAGCTGAGATGAGCAAGGCCGCAGTCGATCATTATGGATCTACAAGTTGCCCAATCACTTCCCGTCTTGCAAGTGTGCCAACTAAGAGAGCAGAAGACGAATGCCATAAACTGTGACGTAGCTGAAGCTGACTCCATATGATCCCATATAAAAATTACGGCAATTATTCTTTTTAGGGATGCTTTGGGTTGCATTTCAACTTGCACTTTTTAACTTTGAACCCTGCCCCAACCAAGGTTTGAGAAGCACAACCTGGCGTTGAAGATTCCGGTTTCCTGGGTTGACTTGGATGGTGGTGATAGCTACCCTGTGCTCAGTATGCTTGACACCATTGACTACTTGGTTCAATCCAACAACTTGTCCAAGTTGTTTGGGGAACAACCCATGGAACAAGTGCAACCAATGTTGTTAGAGTTTTGGCGACGTTACAGCCTTGAATGGCCAGATTATGGAGTCTTTCGAGCTGCTGCTGAAAACAAGCTGTCGCTATCACGAACAATTCCAGTTTACATTCATGGTGATGAAGGTCGTGGATTCAAACGATCGGGTGTCATGATATTGAGCCTACAAGGGGCCATTGGTCGTGGCAGCAAACCTTTCCTCAAAAGACATCCAATTAGATCTCTTCGTCAACTCAAGATGGGTATCAACCTTCAAGGGAGCTCTTTCAACAGTCGAATGCTGTTTGTTGCAATGCCAAAGAAACATTACAAGGCGAAACCAGATTCTGGGACTATGATATTATTCATTTTCTATCCTCTTAGATTGCCTTTGGTTGTCCTTTCCTGTGACATTAATTTTAATCCCACTCAGCCCCCTATCCTTACTCAGGAGAATTTCCAGGCTGTACTCAACAAGATGATCAATGACCTCCTCAAACTTCAAGACATTGGGTTTACCTACGCAGGGGAAAGATGGAACATCGCTTGCTTAGGTGTGAAAGGGGATCTTCCGTTTTTGAGGACCGTTGGAGACCTGACGAGGCATTGGCAAAGGGCGCACAGGTCAGAGGAAAACAAATCTCCTCCTGGGGTTTGTTGGATGTGTTTGGCTGGCACAAAGCCAGGGGGGCCTTTTGAAGATTTCAACATAGATGCTCAATGGTCTGTGGTTGCTACAGTTGATCCTTGGGTTACACGACCTTCAGTGCTGCAATTGTTTCATTGTATCGATCGTCCCCATGACTATCTCAAGACTGATGTTTGGCACAACTACCATGGAGGAGCAGGTAAAACTTTCATAGCTTCAGTGCTGGCTGAATGTTTGCTTCTTTTGCCGGGGTCAAGGGAAGACAAAATTTCCCAGTTGGATGTTCTCCTACGTCAGTGGGCCAAACGGCCGGGTTGCAACCTTCCTCATTCAGGTCCATTTGTTGCGGAGAGAATTGGCCTTACAAGCTTCCAGGTCTTACCTGAAGGAGGTTGGTCAAAGTTTGCTGACACGCATATCTACCACAGGTTTGTGGAATGGTTCTTGACAGGGAGGATTAATCAATTCAATGAGGACGAGTATTTTTTGATGATTCTTGAAGCTGTCAAAGCGGCCAACGACACTTTTTCAATTCGTTACTCGTCTGGGTTGTGGCTGACGTCCAATGAAGCGCTTGCAGCTGGAAACAACGGAAGAAAGTGGTTACGTATCTATGCAAATCTTGCCTATAGGTGCTTCACTGAGCGAAAATCACGCTTCCCGATCTATGTTAAGTTTCACATGTTGGACCATCACTGGCGTCGTTTGGTATCTGGAGCCCAAAACAAATGGACACTGAACATCCTAGCGGAGTCAGTGCAGGCTGATGAGGAGTCTAGTTTGAATTTATTTGAATTTTGATATGTTGGTCGTTATGTGGTCCTATCCTAGTATGTGTCATCACTGTTGTATTTTCCGTTCCCTGGGGATGTCTCATTTCAGGACTTTGTGGGGAGATGCTGTCGCGTCAGCCGACGCATTTCCCCCAGGGCAATTGGATTGAGAGTACTTCAAAGGTATCTTGTGATGGCAAACAAAGCGTGGGTCAACAGCCCGAACCCTGACACTCAGCAGCCGACGAAGAGAAGCTTCGCCGAGATGACGGGCCCGCTTGAAGCTGATGGTCCAAAGCACAGAAAAAGGGGGAGTGAAGCAATTGTGTGTGATTATGGCTGAACCCCCAAATTGGGAAACACCCGTAAGCCGTAATGACCAAAAAAAATGGTTGAGGCCGTATGATCAAAAAAAACATTCATTTGGGTTCCTAGGTATATATACATGTGTGTATTTTTTTTGGGCTCGCAGGTGTCTCAGGTCGTGCGTCAGACTACCCCCCGTCTGCTCGTCGGACCGGCATCTCGCGACCAACTCAGCAGCACTCGCTGGAACCTGTCCGTCACAGTTGCATCTGCAGTGATGTCTTCAGCCTCCGTGCTGGAACATGGGAAGGCATGCTGCCATTTTGCAGCCCGTGAAGTGTCAAAGAATTCCCATGGCTTTTGATTTTTATGCATTTCTACATGTATCTGGGTAATTTTTTTGGTATTTCACTAACCATGATTCCAGTGAGGTCGCAGTGAGGTCGTTAAAAATTTACCCAGATGCATCTGATGGCGGGAATCCAAATGGATCCACAATTTGATAAATGGACCTGGGGATCTTTTGGACCTGACAAAAAAAAACAACAACAACTACCCGCTGGGAATCACTACCATAGTTATAGTGCAAATCACCAATTTTTGCATAGTTTTACCATAATACTATAGGTAATAGGTAATAGGTACAATAATAATTGAACTAAATTGGCTTTGATTGGTAATAGGTTACCTATTACCTATGACAGTAATAATGGTCCATGGTTTCCATAGCTATGGCAACCTGCTCTGATCAGAGCCATGAGTGCAATCCAAGTGTTTTTTTGTGACCAACAGGATTCCATTTTTTGGCTTCAAACACATCCAAAATGACATTATATATAGAGTTACTCTGTTCTATACATCAACAGTAATTTTGATATTTCGATATTATTATATCAATATCATTACAGTATGTGGTATAATACATATAATAATAATAATACTAATAATAATAATAATATGCATAACATAGATATGGATGCAAATAACACATTGTATAACACAGAGCATAACACATAAAAGTTGTTTGCTGTGCTAAACATGAGCAACACAACGTTGGAGTCAGAGGTCACAAATCTTGACCAATAGTTACGCGATCCTCAAACATCCCACACGACCTTTCTTATGAGCACCCTTTTGTTGGAAAAAAAACATATCAGAAAAAACTGTTAGCTATTTGCTTGGATGTACATATATCATTAATTATTATTATCATTATTGTTGTTATTATGTGTGAGCATTTGGTTGGACTTGTGTGTGTTTCACCTTTTGGAAATGATCTGTTGTAAAACATTATGCCTTTTGGACATCAGGCTGGTTGGTGGTTTGGAACACTTTTTAATTTTCCATATATTGGAAACAATAATCCCAACCGACTAATATTTTTCAGAGGGGTTGAAACCACCAACCAGACTATATAAGGTGTTCTAATGTCCAAAAGCATCAACAAAAAATACAACAGACCTAGTGTTAAACTTGAAACACAGGAACTTGAATCAGCAACCCTACTTGTTTCAAACAACTTGGAAATAGTTTCGGGGACAACACATCACCAGAAAAAATAGTACTGAAATATCACTGATACTCACCGACTTCACGGTGGCCCAGTCATCTCCTTGTATAGCCCGAAACGGCCGCAGGCATAGAAGAGCTGCACCTGGGTATCTTTCACCGAAACTGGGGATTTTTCATGGGATTCCCCTCTGGTAAACATACAAAAAGCTATGGAAAAGAGCCATTTATAGTTGATTTACCCATGAAAAATAGTGATGTTCCATGGCTGTTAGTTTACCAGAGCGTAAGCCAAGATTAAGTCGCAAGTTTCTGGGGATTATCTAGGGATTTAAGTGATTTAAGGGATTTGAAGTATGAAAACTGGGGATTCTTACTTGTGCTTAGTAGGGAATGGGGGAATGGGGAGAATGGGATGATTGTCAATAATGATTATGGATGATTCTCAAATTCGTCATTTCCATTCATTTCCCCGTTACCTACTAAGCACCAGTAAGAATTGTCCCCCAGAAAATGACTTGGCTTGAGAATATGACAATCCAAAATCTATCATCGGCAAAATGCAGCAATGCATCAATGATGGATGTATAGCAATATACAACATAATACAACATAGAAAACAGGCAAAAATACCAGGAATGATTCTCAAACATCTAAAGAAGTGATCAAATTGGATCAAATTGGATCCCTGTCGTCTACATGACATTACTATAATTACTAATGAAATAAACACAATCATATCCAATATAAACCTTAATATATATATATATAAATAATAATAATAAACTACTTGGGTCTGATTGTTGCCTTTACCACATCGTCAAAAGTCGCAAACTTTGAACCTGAGGCCTGATGCAAGGCGGGGGCCTTGCAGGAATAATCTCCCCATGATGAATGGGTTGGTTTAAGTCGGTTTAAGGGAAAATCTTAACCGGAAACCATCGATTTTCCCATGAACTATGGAGTTAAATGACATGCACTAGAGTTATTGGAGTTATGAACCAACTTAGCTACCGTTTGGGGGCCCCACATTGTGTGCGTTTATGGGAAGAACTCGTTTGCAATACCACATGATAGCACCAAGAAAAGTGCAACGAACATCGACAAACCAATCCTTCAAACTGCAGCCATCTCGGTCATGGTCAATAACTCTGGTTAGTAAGTCCCCGATTCGTGGGTTATAAGATTTATAATGATTTATAAACCCATAGGATCCATGGTGCTGCTATACATGGTAGCATTTACCATCAATATCCATCAATATACCCCAAATGTTAGCATATATATATATATACCATACATGGATCCGTCATGGGAAATGGCTAAGGCCAGTTACTAACCAGCTACATCCACTGGGATGATCATCAAGATTGTCACCACTGCCCTGTGGTTCTTCAGTTTCCTGAAGATGTATCCACAAGAGAATCCCAAGATACAATGCATATGCATTTGACCCTCCTTAACAGGTTTTGTTGCTAGCGGGTGATTTCTGAAAAGCAAACATCCCAAATAATTAGCGGAAAAATGTAAGCCAGATGATTCCCCTGGGTTGCCAAAACACGCTAATCGGAAAAATGTGCTCTTTTCAGTGTTGGCTCGTTTTGCTGCGAGGTGCACCTGCATCTGCTCACCAGCCTCCGCCACTCCCAAATAGAGCCTGAGACTTTTTAGGAGCCCAAAGAATAATAGAAAAATGATGGGAGGTGCCCGAAATATGGTTTTTCTTTCCTCAAGTTGTCATGAGTCGTCCGGGTTTAGAAAGTGAAAACAGCTTTTTCCAACATTGATTCTTCAGTTGTCAGGCGGTGTCAGGCGTTCAAAACGTTCATGAGAGGTTTTCACGACCAACACATTTTTTCCATTGGACTTGTACCACCTCTCCTCGAGTTTTCAGGCTGGTGAAATTTCTGGTATAGGGTCAACAGCGTGATGCGTATGCCCCCAAAGGATACAAAAGGAGAAAACAAGCTCGCAAGCGCTAACCGCTAACCATTCCACAAACCGTTTGTCACCATCTTTCCTAGGAAACCGTTTTGTATCGTCAACCTATGCTTAGATGACATCAAATGACCGACTTAACCACAACATATATGGTGTTTTATGGTGTTTTAGTATGAATCCATTCACAACCCAAGACTAGTTGGTGGTTTCGACCCCTCTGAAAAATATTAGTCAGTTGGGATGACTATTCAAAAAATATGGAAAGTCATAAAATTCCATGGTTCCAGTCACCACCAATCAGCAAGAAAATGATCACCAGATGCTGCACTTTTTCAAGGTTCGTCCAGGTTGACCTTTCTGAAAGGCCGCCAGGTCGTCTCAACGGCGCTGCACCGGTGGCAACCAAAGAAACCACCGGCGCAAAGCGCGCGCGTCGTGAACGTCGTGGCCGTGGAGACGAGCTCGGAGGCTGACCGCGACCCCCGGCAAAGCGCCAGAGCACAAGACGGTCGTGGCCCCGGGGCCGCCGAGGGTCGTTTTTTTTGACAAGGAAATGACATATATATATATGTATGTATATATATATATATCTATATATGTGTGTATGTGTATATATATATATATTTGTACTATAGCAATCCCAACAAAAAGGTTCAAATCATCACATTTTGTTTTGACATATTCTAGTAGGATTTCACTCAATTGCATTTTTTTTGTGACTGAGACTATACTCATATACATAATGCATACCGTCTGGTTATTTAACATAGCCATGGAAAATCACCATTTTTAAGAACGGTAAACCATCTATTTCTATGGGCCATGGAAAATACCATGGCTATGTTAAATAACCAGAGGGTAATTGAGTATTCACATACATGACTATCGTATAATGGGGGACTGCCTGGTTCTGCCAGCTGGGGCCCCATGGGCCCATGGCCCTTGGCCGAATGCCAAGATATGCCAGGTGGGTGCCCTAATGTGCTCACGGGTCAAAACGGGTCAAAACGGTAATGGTAAACCAACTAGTTGAATGGTTCTCATGATTAGAATTATTAAAAATGATAATAATTATACAATGATTCTTGCAATGATTAAGAATTATAAGTTAAAAACTATCATGATTATTATAATTATACTTCCTGTACAGTTCCAGATTTTGAGACGGTATTGGTTGCCTCACCCCCCGTTCGAAAAGGCATAGGCAACGGCCTCATTTCAGAGCCGCCGCCAGATTTTGTTCGGTGCAAGAAGCAGCTGGATTTGGCCGACGGCGCAGTCAAAGCATCGGATTGATCATAGGGATTGATCATTGGGGATAGTTCAATATATATCTATAGTTACTATAGTTCAATATAGTTACTATAGTTCATGATATAGTTGAAACATGGTGATATAACCACATTACTATAGCTGGTTGGTGGTGATTTCAACCCCTCTGAAAAATATGAGTCAGTTGGGATGATGACATTCCCAATATATGGAAAAATAATCCAAATGTTCCAAACCACCAACCAGTTGAGATTGCTGAGATTGCTGAATAATGGATATGATATATTGTGGTGATTCGACAATTATTCAGCAATATTATGGGATATAATGATATATCGGATATATCAACAATTAAACATAATGGATGTACATATTGCACATATAAATAGAATATATATATATATATATATGGATGTAACTATTTAACTATATGCGATGTCCATATCATTTCTAAAATTCACTCGTGATTCACTAAAAACCGAAGTTCGGCCCGTTTTGGGATGCCAGAATGGAGTGCCTGAATGGAACATCGGCCCGTTTTGTTGGTTCAAACTTGTGACACTCACTCCCAATATCTAAACCAAACCAAGGTTTACTGTACCAAATATGAGGGTTTCAATGTGACATATTTTTTGATAAAAAAACACCAGTACATCAACAACTCATTGGTTTGAAGCCGGTGGACTATGACGAATTCTTTGGAGCACCCCAATACGGTCATCAACCAAGCCTGGCAATGGGAAGCACCCTGAATCAACATGACAAAAACGTTCCAAGGCCGCGGTTGATCAGAAATACCCCCTACCCATAGGATCCATGGTGCTGGTATATATGCTAACATTGGGGGTATATTGATGGTAAATGTTACCATATATAGCAGCACCATGGATCCTATGGGATACAGGTAATAAAAAAAATCTATCGAATATGGTCATGTATAGTTCATTGACAAAACTGTGATTTTCTAGTTCGCTGTGTTAGTTTACCGGAGGGCATGTGCTAGTTGAACATCTCATTCGAAAAGAACTGTCTAGTCATTTCACCTTTTCCGTCACCTCGTCAGCCCAGCTGAGTGAAACTCATCTTTGGCTGAATTTGAACCTCGATGACCCCTGGAGGAGTCTTGACATCTTGCCGGCAGCTTGGGCACAGATTTGCGATTGTCCGGAAAGCCATGCAGTATGTTGGGCTCAAAAATCTGAATTCTTCCAACTATGTCTCCCCATTCCACATCCTATCAAGGGGGATCAAGGATGATCAAGGTGTACCTACGATCTTTTATCCCCATGGCCCATGGCCGCTTGGCAAATGTCGGAAGCACCGTGGCAACTGCACTCCTCATATCGTCTGTGCCAAGCCTGTGATGGGGGAGAGAAAGGGGATCATCCTCTGTAGCAGAAAATCACATGGAACATCCCCTGAAACTCGGAACAGTTTTACCCTCTGGTAAACGTTTACATAGCTATTGGAAATCACCATGTTTTATGGGAAAATTCACTATTTCTATGGCCATTTTCAATAGCTATGTTAAATTACCAGAGGGTAATGATTTCATGGAGAAACATTGGGAAAAGGTGGATGGGAATATATTGAGAATACAGTGGAATATATATGTTGGATGTACGTTGAATGTGCGTGAAAATGGGGTAACCCGCCACTAATTAAGATACTAATTGCTATTTCCCATAGGATCCATGGTGCTGGTATATATGCTAACATTTGGGGTATATTGATGGTAAATGTTACCATATATACCATACATGGATCCTATGGGTTTTAGAGGGAACATTAATGGAACATCATGAGGAACCAAGTTTTCGTAGAGAGCTACCCACAGTCCTCACTTCGGCATTCCGAAGCCAGTTGTTTTCTGGGGGCGGGGTTGCACAGTTGCACCTTCCATGTTTCAGGGGAAAGAATGTCTTGACTTCCAAGACCTTTAAAACAAGCACAGTTTCTCCCCTGGTGCAGTTTCGAGACCTTGAGGCATTTTGGCTCGAATTCAGGCCAATCACATCAATACACGCTAATGAATGGTATATATTATATAATGATATACTCTTTGGGTGAAGCGCTGGTACGGTAGAAATTTCTATTTCTCATGACTGTCTCATCTACTTCAAGGTATTCTCCCGGGGTATGGTTGCGGGGTTGCTCCGCTCAGCTATTTCCAAGTTTGGCACTACAACAGTATCATGATTTTTCTGTGTTATGATCTGTATCATCATCTGAGTGTGAAACGATGTTATGATGGTGAGTCATTACAGTATCATAACAGTTGATTAAAATTAAAAATAAATGATCATATTATGTTTCTGTGTTGATTAAAACAATATAAATGATCATATTATTGTTCTGTGTGTTATATTATTTATTATTTAATCATTGTCACCATCATTGGGATGTCAACTGTTATGATTCACGTCTGAAAGACTTCGGGCAGATCTGACAAAAAGTCACCCGGTGGGTCCAATCATCGCATTCATTTCCAGAATCTCAGATGGATAAGTCCCTCTATTCAATGGATTGGTTTTGTTGGGAAAATTCTAACCGGAAAGCCCCACATGTCATGGAAAAATCTATGGTTTCCGGTTGAGATTTTCCCCGAAACCAATCCATTGATCTATTTGCTGGGTGACATCTCCTGTGACATCTCCTGGTTCAATGCCGACTAACCATGAGATTGACAAGTCATGAAAGCCGCCATGGCAATGCGGTTTTGCCAGAATAAACCCCTAAAGAGGGTTGATCAATGGGAGGTTCTGATTCTAGACCTACCCCAGTTTGATAAGACCCCGGTTCTGTCAATTGGGGAAGTACCCCAATTTTTTTGTGTTCCAAATGGGATCCTCACTGTGGGACCCAGTTCCTCGGTGGCTCTGGAAATTTAAGAGTTAGTTGTAGACAATCACCACTGTTACAATAGGAAAATCATTTGTAACCGGGCCATGTTCCATAGCTAGGTTAGTTCACCAAAGGGTATTTCCCATTCATAATTCATATCCCAAAGAATTAGATGATTGTTGGTCCAATCCCATTTAATCAACAAAAATCCCAATTGAACCCCCTAAAATCCTACAAGATACATATAAAATGCCATACATTCCTTCAAACATTACACAAAATCCAATAGAAATCGATAAACACATGGGAAAAGTGACCTCCTTGATGTATCCACCACTCCGCAAGTCCATCGTTCTGTCCGCATTCGCCTGTGGCACGATCAGTCGCTGGTGGCAAAGTCCTTGTCCCAGCCAGTCCTCAAAGTGACAGGATGAAAATCAGCAAGATTTCATGGTCAACTTTTGATCTGGTTGGTGGTAAAACTACCCCTCTGAAAAATATGAGTTCGGCAGTTGGGATGATTATTCCCAATGTAATGTCTAAAACACCAACCAGTGATAGTCCACAAAAAATGTTTTTTTTTTTTTTTGTGAAATTCAAGCAGAAGTTGGGATATAACCATGGTGAAATAAAGGCCATAATTAAGTTAAAAATACCCTGGTTCATGGGTCAATCTTTGATAGTCCACAACACATGTCATCTTTTGCTGGTTGGCTGGTGAATTTCCACTTATAGCAAAAAACAAGTCAAGGATCAGACTACCCATCAAACGTTGGGGATGGTTTCCGTTGGTGGCTGGTGGTTAGTCACAACGAAATGGGATTTTATGAGATTTAATGATTGTTTTCATGCTGAGGATGGATGAACATGGAGGTTTTACTATGAACAATGGGGATTTCATCTAGTTTAATGGGTTTGAATCTCAGCGAGAGCGGTTGTAATGATGATACACATACATATAATATAAATATATATATTATTATTATATATTTAATGGGGATATAATGCACATGTAATGGGAACTTAATGGTAATGGAGATGCAGACCATTTGAATATTAATCCCGTCCCCTTTTCGTACACCCCGGAGCTATGGTCGAATGTGGGTTGTTTTTTTCACAGTATCATCCCGCATAGGGGTCTAAACTTGCTTGTGATTACCCTCCAGTAAATTAACACTTCGACCCTGGCATGAAAATCAGGGTTGGAAGATGAGGTTCCACTAGAAAATGACTATTTTCAGAGTCTGTCTTAATTTACCGGAGGGTATATATGTGCAGCCCTGGAAGCCTCTGGATGATTGATATGGATGGTTGAGCAATATTGAGATATGGATATGTTCATAAATCTGGATATGATATGATATGATATGCATGAAATTCATTTAAAAGTACATAAAATTAAATTATCATGACTATCCACTGGCAAGTTTCATACGTTGCATTTTTTGAAGTGGAAATCAGCTCCCACCTCTGTGGCTACCTGTATATAGTTTCCATGGATTGCTGTGAGTTTATTAGTGGGTGAGCATACATGCTACAAGTATATGGATATCAAACCAGAAATCATCATTGCCTGTTGCATATTTGTTTCCACCATTTTTGTTCGCCCATGCGCACCTGGCTTCTATCCCAAGTTTTTGCCTACATCCATTTCCAACTTAGAAAAATGATTTTCCAAGCTCCTTGTTTACTACGTCGAAGCCGACATTTCACCGGTTGAAAGATTACCCCCCCCCAACAAATGGTGATTTTCACATTTGATGACCTTACTTCTCCGATTTGGTGCTTAGATGTTAGATCATTGGATTGGTTTAAGGGAACATTTAAAGGAACCCCCTATGAATCCCTATGACATTTCATTGGAAAAACCATTGTTTCTTAAAAACATGCCCCAGTTGGGGAACGAACGGCACGCGTGTCGTCCCGCTTTCGGCCCAAGCGACTTGGGATCTTTGTAGGGCACCTGCGAGTTCGCCGGAGGATAGTTGGGAGGGTCGTTTTTTTTTCGCCGGCGATTTTTTCGGGGAACCGCTATGAATGAGGGGTTTCTATGGCCTGGAGAGGAACATTTCACAATCATCCAGGATTTTGGCCAAGTTCGAGTGCAAGAATGAAATGCCTAACATCCCCAGATGACAAGATACAAGGCCATCATATGGATTGATTGATGCTTCCGTTTATGGTGCTTGTCCAAACTTGGGTTCGCCAAAAACACATCAGCTACTACAGAATGGCCCCCCCCAGTTATAAGTTGGTTTATAAACCATTATAATCCCCATTAACTATAGTTATATCTACCATAAACCATTGTTAAGCCACTTATAAACCAACTTAGCTATCTTGGGGGCCCCACCCTGTACAGTTACTGTCTGTTAAGACATCAAATCTACCATTCTTTTGTGGTTGATTCATATTCATCCCTGGCCCAAGAGCTGACAAACTTTGCGGGGGGCACCTTGTGTTTACCGTGTTTACTCATTGTGCTACTCATGCGTTTTCACAACGCAACCAAAAAACCTAAGTGCGGCAACTTATACATATTAGCAATAAAACAGTTTTCTTACAAATTAAAAAAGAATCAATATTTTTGTTTACTCCCATTGGTTCACACGTTTTCCCGTGATCGCCTGTGGTGGCATGTCTTCCCGGTTGGCACTGAAATTCTTCATATCCTTCTTGCTCTTCACAGTGGGAGCCTCAAATGGCCAGGGGGCAAAGAACATCACGGCTGTTGGTACACGGTACGGTGCTTCACGGTTCTCCGAGGAATCGTCTCTTTTCTTGCTGGTTGGTATGGAATGGGTAGATATTCCCATGTGGATGTATGGCAAGAATCAAGGATTGAAGTATATATATATAAGTACATAAAGGTACCAATCCATACCAATCCAAGGTTAAGCATTCAATTGCCCAACCATTACTTAATACCCGCTTGTCCATTTTGGACAACTGTCGGCCGCTCAATGTCGACATGTCCCGACCCAAACAGGAATAGCCAAATGTAATTGTGGTATATCCATCAATTTTCCCGCCTGTCACTACCTGGTTGGTGGTTTCAACCCCTCTGAAAAATATTAGTCAATGGGAAGGATTATCCCATATATCAATATATATCATGGAAAATAAAATTCATCTTTGCAACCACCAACCAGCTACTTGTCATTTGTCAAGCAATCTGCAACTCCCCTGAAACAGTAATCCTCCACAAACGTGTGGCCGTGAGCTCCCTATATAGGGAAGCTCAAAGAATTTCCATGGCATTCCGTGGCATTCCGTGGCATTCCATGTTGCTAATGTGAGCATTTTGGGGGCTGGTCAGTGACCATTTCAGATGCTAAACCTCATGAGCTCACTTTGACTGCGCAGCAGCTTCCCTTCTGCGTGCTTTGGGCTGGTCAAAATTCATTTTTTTTCAGGAGAAACTCCACCGAAACCATCAAATATACCATCAAATATAGGGCTTTCCGGTTAACATGCTCCCATCATTTAATTCCGTGATTTCACGATGATGGTCCCTTGCAGTCGAGGTGCATATGGAACCTTCATGGTCCTTAGGTTGCTGCGGGTGCGATGGTGACCTACTAGAAAATTGTATGTATATATATATATATCAATCTATCTATCTGTAGCTATCGATATGCATTGATTTATATCATATATTATTGGACTCAAATAATTTCTACATGTATACTGTATATATAGTATATATAGCTATATATATATATATAGATATAGCTATTACAGTATTTAGATATAGATATAGCTATTATGGACTCAGCCTACAAGAGAAACAAATCAGTGGAATGCTGGGCACGGAGGTCCTGCAATATTCTTCATTGACTTGGCGTCAAAAAAAAACATCAAAACACGTGTTATTCCTGTGGTGTTTTTTCCTGAAACCTATAAATATCTGGGTAAATGATAATACTTCACTAACTTGAAATAAAGCCAGCTATGGGGATCATCTCCCTGAATAAAAACATGATTCAAGCGAGCGAGAACGGTGAGGTCGTTATATTTTACCGAGGTACATGTATATTCATATCTATATAGTCATCTGAAAATATAGTCATCCTGGAGTAGATAGAATATTACATGTCAATAAATCTTCACTTAGCTAAAATGAAAATATCTTTGACAATTCCGTATTCTATCTAGTGCAGGATGATTATGTACAATGTGGGGCCCCCCAGTGATGTTAGTTGGTTTAGATTCGCCCCAGTAACTAGTTCGTTATAGGTACCATAAACCATAGTGACATTGGAGTTATGTGCACCAACTGAACGCTATCTTGGGGGGCCTCACATTGTATGTATACTATATTATATATATATATCTATAGATACCCTCCGGTAATCAATCATGGCAATGGACAGTATCCCATTTATTTCGATGTTTTTTTTTCCCATGAAAACCGTTATCTTTTAGGACATGTTCCTGTTAAACTCACGTTTGATTACCTGAAAAGGTACAAAGTTAACTAAATGGGAAGTTTATGCCTCCAATAACTTGGGTTTTTAGTATAGATATATCTAAAAAAAATATCTAGAATCTATACTTAATGGAGGTTATCAACCATCGCCAAAATTCATGGCTGATTAATTTGCTGATTAAATCCCATTAAGTCCCCCAAAAAAACTATTCTATTCCTCATAAATCATAATGATCCCATGTCAATATTAAACATCAGCTGACTGGTCCCATTTCAATGTGGAATTCATTGGAATTCTCCTACTTTACCATACCCATAGGATCCATGGCGCTGCTATGGTAACATGGATCCCAGCAATATATCCCAAATGTTAGCATATATACCATACATGGATCCTATGGGATAGTATCTGGGGGGATCTTCAATATTAAATTGCCGTTTATTGGTGCTGTGTGAAGCTCTTTGCGGCCAGCGCACATGCCTTCCATGGCAGCCCAATCGAAGCCGGTGAACCACTTTTGCGACTTGACATTTTGGATGCCTCGAGCAGCACAGGTTCAGAACATCAAATATGTTACTGACAAACAAGAAGAATTGAGTCACATACTGACAGTGACTACTGTTATCTTAGATATATACTATGATATAGAACAAACACCTTTTTTTTTCCTAAAGTATAGATACATATAGATACTATATCATGATACATTGATACCACATTATATGTACTACCCAGTCATGGAGCTTTCCAAAAAGTCACGGCGGGCCAGTCCCCAGTTGTTGCCTCCCTTCTTCATAGGCAAGCGCTCCGTGGGATTGGCGTGGCACAGGCCCTTGACCTCGGAGACACTCGGAGTTCCCATGGGAAATCCCCATGGGAAACACCTGGGATTTTCCATGGAAAAACCATGGGTTTTACCCCATGGGAAATCCCCCGAAATCGAAATGACAAAACAGGAGAAATCGAAATCAATGGTCGTCATCTTTGATCCTTCACAGAAAATGGTCATCTTTTGCTGGTGATCAATCTTGGGGTTGGGTTGTTTCATGGGGACTCAGTCAGATATACAGATATGGAGAGTGCAGTTGAGCTTACTCTTATGGCTAGAATACCAAACCTCCATAGGTTGAGAAAGGGGGGCTAGTTTAACTATGGTTATAGTCTATGGTTGTAGATCTGGATCTGCACTTCCGAGTATACATGAATCTTCCAAAGGACACACATACAATTGTTCATTTGCATGTTTCCAAACCAATGCATATCCAGGTATGTATGACATATAAATGTATGTATAAGCCATTACTGTGTATATGTTTTTTGTGACACGTGCACGAACATATGTATACATTGCCCTTTTCACATGTTATACGTATGATTATATATATATATAATTCAATATATAATTGTTATCTTTATTAATATATAATACTAATTTGAATTGCGCTAGGGACCGTTTTTTTGCAACCAACAGCTCAAGGGCCCTAAGTCAGGGTAGGTTTGAACCAAAAGCCACACATGAGGACCATGGTGTAAGGATCCAAAAGACCTCAAACTCACACCCGTCTTATCTACATGTCCTCTTGTGGCAGTTCGGGCTACCTGGTCTTTACAAGTTTCCAGCGGGCTATTCCTGCTGGTGGCTCAGGCCATGCATCTGTAGTTGTGTCCATGCCATCGAATTACGGCCAGTCTGTACAACTCGCACCAGCAAGTCCGGACGCATTGACTTAGTCAGAGCGTCGGCTAGCATCTTGGCGGTCTCAATCCACCACAGCTCGTCCCCGTGGGGCATAAACTCCTGGGAGCTCTTCTGGCCATTCCCGAGCTCCTTAAGCTGAATCCACCATCGCTTCCTCCTTCCGATGAAGGACAAGATCGTCTCTGCTGACTGTCGGCTGAGGGGGCCATTTGCCTGTTGACCAAGCCTGAAAAGCTCCCTTGCCTCATGTGACCTCAAAGGGAACACATGCTCCTTGATTCTCTCCACCAGCAACTCCAGTCCGGTAGGAGGTCCAACATCCATCAATGCGTTCAGACCCAAGTCTTTTGCCATCAGAAATGTATCACCTCTGAGCCCTTCCATGACCTTAGTGACAAGCTCCACATATGGGGACACGTCCAACAGATCGTGCTCCTCTTGACTACGGGGTGCAGCAAAACCACCAAGTCCAGCTGAATGCTCACCTGAAGGGGCCTGAGGCGACACTTCAGCAGCAGTTTCTTCAGCATCCCCTTGCTCAGCCGCATCTGTCGGCTCGCATCTCCTCCGGCCACTGCTAGCAGGGCTGACCGGGGAACTGGATGCTTCCTTGGCCTTTTCCTTGGCCTTCTGTTCCATCTTCTTCTTGCAGAGTTCTACACGAAGAAGGGTCCTGAATTGCCATTCGTGAAAGTGGGATGGATCTCCACTATACACGTAGGCTCCACTCTTTGTCTCCAATGGTCCTGTAGGACTGCTTGGGCAGTACCTCAGGCCGGCCATCGACATAGCGTTCGATGATTTCGACGATTCTTCAGGTTGTTCTACGTTACACACTTACACACTTACACACACACACGCACACACACAGGTTTGGACCTAGGCTATCACCGTGAGAGTCCGGATGTCGGGAGCGAACTCTCCGGCAACCAGCTCCGCTACCAGTTTGAATTGCGCTAGGGACCGTTTTTTGCAACCAACAGCTCAAGGGCTCTAAGTCAGGGTAGGTTTGAACCAAAAGCCACACATGAGGACCATGGTGTAAGGATCCAAAAGACCTCAAACTCACACTAATATATGCATAGGTGAACTATAATGTTTCACTAACCTGAATCTTAATTAAGGCCATTTGGGGACGATTTCCCTTATTAACCATGATTCCAGGGTTCGGGAGAACATGGTTCAGTCTCGGTCGTTATAATATACCCAAATATATGTGTATAAATATATATATATATATATGCATTATCTTTATTAATAATCGTTATATCTACATATGTATATATATATATATATGATATTTACCCACATAGCTATGTTACTGTTACTTTACCCAAGGGCTACGTATCCAAGAAATCAGGACCACATCTTCGTCGGACACTCTCCGGTGGTCTCCAAGCCACCAAGCCCTGGAAAACTCAACGAACATAGCTATGGGAAATGGAGCATTTATAGAGGATGTACCAAAAAAAAAGGTGATTTTCAATAGTTAGCCTCCAGTTTGTTTTCACAGTTCGACCCTGGCATGAAAATCAGGGTTGAAAGACTAGTGAAACCACTAAAAATGTAGCGTTTTCAGGGTCAACAAGTTACCTTACCAGAGGGTAAACCATGGTAAACCCCATGTTTTAGTAGAACAATCATGATATTGATGTGGTTTTTCTTCACCAAAATAGTGAAACAAACAATTCCATTGAAACCGCGGTTATTTTTTTCAACAATCCGAATATGAAAAGGACACTGCGGTGGGCTCAATGCCACAACCATCCACACTTGAGTTAATGAAATTGGGTTATATAATCTGGGTAAATTATAATAATTCACTAACCTGAAATAAGGCAATTTTGGGGTAATTCCTCTTACTAACCATGATTCCAGTGAGGTCGCAGTGAGGTCGTTATAATTTACCCAGATATAATGAAATTCGGTATACCAGTATACCTTGCTTATTGCGTTGGCCTCTTTCTGTGTTAGGGGCCATAGCCTAATAGCATCTAATAGCTACCCAGGATCTATGAAAATAGAATCCCAGGAACTATTTACCATCCGAATGTAAGTTTCTTGTGTGAAATAGAGGGGGCCTTGCTTAAGCAAACAATCAATATGAACATCATGTCAAAAAAACGCAAAGACAACACATCAGTTTGCTACCCTCCTGTCAACCTGTCAACTAATATAGATGTGTAAACCCAATGAAAGCCATCATTTTTGGACCATGTCCCTAGGGAAACCCATGGCTTTTCCACATCGCAATTTCACACACCAAAGGTACCATGACCTCAACATCTCCCTTGCACTTCTTGGGGAAGTTCACGGCGTTGATGCCCTTCTGGACCTGACCAGAAGGGCAAATAGAACATGGGTCGGAAAAATCTCGTAAAACAAACCTTCGGATGGTGAAATTTTCTCAGAATTCCCCGGATGCGGCTCGAATATCATGAAATTGAGATTCTTAAACTTCACAATTTCATCAATGGAGTTGTTTTTCAGTGAACATTGGAAACATCAGGGTTTTCCAATGAAATATGAGGCCTCGATGGGGGATTTGGAGAAAGACGGTTTTTAGCTGTGTTTTTTTTTTTGTTCCCCCCCCATTCCCCCCCAAACAGTTCAAAACAACATATCCAAATCTGAACAAATCTGAACAAAGTGATAAAGTACATGATTTTGCTATCTCTTTGGGGGGTTCAAGATATGTACAGTATGGGCTTAGCTGAATCCCTACGACTTAGCTTAGCTTAGAATCCTGAGAATTTCAGAATGCGATGAATGCAAATCAGCATGTTTAACGGACCTGACATGAAAATAGATACCCCCTGGTAAACAAACATAGCTATTGAAAATGGCCATTTATAGTGAGTTTTCCCATTAAAAATTGTGATTTTCCATAGTTATGTTTGTTTACCAGAGGGTAAACTTCTACAATCTGTGTTAATGTGTTGGGTGACCACTGCAGCGCAATATGGAAGTATAGCTCTGAAACATGCGTCAACTTGCAAACAATGCATCCATTTTGATGATAGAATAATCGGAAATGGGACACACATTGCCAATTTTCAAAATGCCAACATGTGTGGGCAACATACCCACATTCAACATTCCTAAACTTTGATACTCCAACAAAAAGATGGGGCTATAGTAAATAATTTACAAACACTATTGACTTGGACTCACCAAACAAGTATTGTATATTGTATATTGTGTATATATATATGCATATTTCTATGTACATATACCCTATAGATTCCCCAAGCATTGGATTTCGCATTGGGAAAATATACCAAGTCATCAGCAAATAAGGAGTGATCGGTGATTTTCCCGGCTTTTACTTGGGGGATGTCCCATCAAAAATCACCATTAAACCACAATTTCTTGTTGGTGAAAACCTATCAACATCCAATTAATTAAATCACCATTTGTTGTTGGTTAAATCCCATTATATAAATCCATTCTAAAATCACAAGTGAGACCTTCATGATTTTCACAGATTGTCCCAATGATTTTCATAATGGCCAACCCTTAGATACCCTGCAAAAAATAAATTCTTAGCTGGTTAGCAAATAATCCCCTTGATACCAAAAGACTAACGGATTAGTTTCTACCCATCTAAGATTGACCTAGTAATTTGGTCAATGGTGATGACTACCTATTATAGGGAGCCAATGGGGGAATGTGGTATATATATATATACACGCTCTGGTAAACAAACATAGCTATTGAACATGGCCATTTATAATTAGATGATTTGCCCATTAAAAATAGTGATGTTCCATAGTTATATTAGTTTACCAGAGGGTGTATATATATATATATATGATGATAATCCCCAAGAATCATTCACCAACATCTTCGAAGGGGGTTTTAAAACCACGGAAACTACCTCTGCGTTTCACACAGGATGACCCCATCTGGCGCCTTGGCATAGATCTGCATGGGTGTGGCAGACTCGAAGGGAGGATGGCCTGCCACGCGAAATGGAAATCCCCAAGCGAAATGGAGCCTTTGAAGGGGTTTTAATGGGAAAATATAGGGAAGAACCTTTCCGAATTGATGTTTTGAAGGGTTTTAATGGGAAAATATGGAGAAAACACAGTCTAAATATGGATGTTATGAAAGGGTTTTAGTGGGAAAATATCCGGAAAAAAAAGGAAAACAACCTTCGAAAAGGAGATGTTCAAAGGTTTTCATACTGGGAACATATTGGGAAAATCACCTCAAAATGGATGTTTGGAAGGGGTTTTAAGTGAAACATATGGGACAATCCATCTAAGAATGGATGTTTTAAAGAAAATCCACATAGATGAAGGTTTTCCATTACCAATCTTGATCATGTCCAACCCGCATATTGCTAAATACGTGTTGTTTTTTTGCTATTTATTGAGGGAACATGTTTTTTTTTTACTGGATTAGCTGATTTTGCTAAAACCCTAACTTTTTGAGAATGTGTTCATTGAGTTTTTTTACTGGATCAGTTTTTTTAGGATCACATTGAATACCTGGATCAGCTGGCGCCCTCTTAGATGGGGATGGGTCAACGACAAGCGAAACCTACTGGGATGATCGAGTCGATCAACTCAACAAGGTGCGGATCCCATTTTTTGATGTGATGTTTGTTGATCAAAACGCCATCAACCATAGTTCGATATATATATATACATGTGTGTGTATGTATGCATATCCCGTGAACTCAAGTAACATGTAAGTGAGTAAAATAAAACAACTTAGATGTACTTCACTACTATAACATACTATAACTAGTTGGTGGCTTCAACCCCTCTGAAAAATATGGAAGTCAGGTGGGATCATTATTCCCATATATGAACTGGACAATTAAATTCATGTTCCAAAGCACCAACCAGATAATATACCCGCTGGTAAACTAAAATAGCTATGGATAATCACCATTTTCAATGGGAAAATCAACGAACTAAATGGGTCATTTCCCATGGCTTCGTTAAATAGATACCCTCTGGTAAATTAACATAGACCCTGGCAAATAGGACTTGGAAGATTAGTTTCCATTAAACATGGGTTATTTTCAGGGTCTACGTTAAATAACCAGAGGGTAATATATCAACTATAAACACATATGGAGACCTCGAATGGTTTCCTCAAGCGCTCCGCCTGACATCAACTCGAAGGTCAACACTCCCAGGGTCCACCAATCCACCGCATTCCTTTTTTGGGTGTGGCGCCATTTTGGTGGTTTTCCCAGAAATGCTTCAAGATGTGGGATTTTTTTATAGGGATTTAATAGGGATATACCTGGTAAACATACAAAAAACGATTGAACATGGCCATAGAAATAGTGGATTTACCCATTAAACATAGTGATTTAATAGGAATATAGCTGGAATACTGGTTGGTGGTTGAGCCCTACCCCTCTGAAAAATCATGGAGTTCGTCAGTTGGGATGACTATTCCAAACCACCAATCAGAATATCAATGGGAGATGTTTTCTATGTCCAGGAATTATAATAAATTGAAATATGTTCTGGAATACGTTCTGGAATATCAATGTTCGAGATTTCTCTGATGTTTAATGGGATATGTGTTCCATATATTATCTTCAACACCAAGGATTATAATATATTGTAATTAGATCATGTCGATATATGGGTATATATGGGTATATATGGGATGATGATGATGATGATGGATAATTAATTTCACATGGAATTATCCATCACACAATTAATTCATTGAAATTAATTATTCATCATCATAATAATGGGATATTAATGGGATTATCCATGAATAATGGGATTAACATGGGATTAACAGGGATGTTAACATGTGTTAATCCCATTATTGTCCAGAGTTAATGGGATATTAATGGGATTTTCCATATTAATTGATTGTCACCAAAACATCACAATGGGATTAACACACAACCCATGTCACCAGCTGGCTTTTTGGAACATACCCCGAACTAGCCATGGAGGTTAAAAACGCTGGGGAATATCATCGGTAACTAAGTGGTATATCCCTACAATGCT
The DNA here is from genome assembly GCA_947184155.2 of Cladocopium goreaui. Lineage (NCBI taxonomy): Eukaryota > Dinophyceae > Suessiales > Symbiodiniaceae > Cladocopium > Cladocopium goreaui. The sequence continues at coordinate 103,119 of CAMXCT020006527.1, forward strand.
CAATGTATGGTATATGTATGGTATATTTACCTACATAACTGGGTGTTTTTTGGGGCAAATGTTGGTAAATATTCCAGCACCATGGAGCATATGAGTAAAGGTGAAAGAGCAAACCATGATTATCGGAGGTTACATGGAATTGATTTGGTATAGTCATACATCCCCGGATGGACACTTTCCGATGGATATAAATTAATAAATACTAAAACAAATCAACAAATAAATAAAAATAAATCCTTATGAAGATGGATTGATGACCAACCACCAAGTGACGACACACCAATAATCTATCGGATTTTTGGGCGCCCTATTCTGCAAGAAAAGTGGAGGTAAACTGGCACAGATTCTCTTTAAGACTTTACTTTGCCATAGGATCTTGAGCATTGCTTTCGTATCTTTTTGATTTTGGGGTTTCATTCAAGCTGGGCCAGCTGGAGAGACACGCAAAAAATGACCCATCTCCCGATTCTAGATGCTGCTCATGCAGTTCAAGGATTTTCTCACTTGTGATTACCCTCTGGTAAACATACAAAAAACTATGGACAATCACCATTTCTAATGGGTAAATCCACTATAAATGGCAATTTTCAATAGCTATGTTAGTTTACAAAAGGGTAAGAAGTGTACTTTTCCTCGATAAAAGCCTCATGTACCTACCATGCCCACATAGTCAATGGAAAATATGGAAGTGCAGGGCCATCAACTATTATCAATTATTTTCATCAATCATCAATTATCACCAATTGTCATCAATCATCATGATTTATCATGATCCTCGTCCATCTCTCTGTTTATCAATCATCAACTATTATCAATTATTATCAATCACCAATTGTCATCAATTATCATGAATTATCCATGAATTACCCTCTGGTTATTTAACATAGCCATGGAAAATGATCCATTTATAGATGATGTAGCTATGTAGCTAGTGATGATTTTCCAGCCAAGCTGCCCATGGCCCTTGGATGCAATCAACTCTGGGGCGAAGTAGTCGGGGGTACCGCAGGTGGTGTAGCTTTTACCTCGGCCGCGGGCCCCGCTGATTGGTTTTACCCCCGCGCCCGGGCCCCGGCGAGGTGACAACTTTTGGATGCTGTGATTTTCCAGCCTGCGAAAAGTCCGAAAAAACTATGGAACTCACCATTTTTAATTAATGGGTATATCAACTATTTCTATGGCCATTCTCAATAGCATGCTTGGCGACAATCCACTCCAAACAACCTGAAATCGAATCACCAAGCATGCTCCAATGGCTCCAATCATTTCAATCGAGCACCTGAATTGCGCAAAAAACAAGGCCAGGGCTAGAAACGTCTCAGGAATGCGGCCAGGCTAAGGTAAACACATGGCCTTCTACACGTAGCTGTGACATAGCCCAGCTCCGACCGCACGGAGCTAATCTTCCAACATCAAAGTCATGTTCGTCCGTGGTTGAAAGTTTTTAATATGGTAGTAGCATATGGAAATTCTGGGAACAATATTTGGTAACATGATGTAACATGTTATTGGAGTTTATTTTTGGTGTTGTTATACGCGTAGACTGTATAGTAACAGCGTAACACACGAAAAACAATAGAAACCTACTTGACTTTGCCACTATTTTAGCACTTCCGGCGCAGTTCCAGTGAACCCAGAGGTGATATTTCACCTAAGTAAACCATAGTTATGAGAGTCATTAACGTATGCCAACTTTTAGGGGCTAGAAATCCCGTGGTGGCCATAAACATCAGCACTTTAGCGATTCTTAGCCTGTATCAAACAGTATCAAACCATACCTATATAAACAAATAAATAAACATATATATATATATATATATTTATATACACGTGTATATATACTATATACATATATCAAAACAATATACCCATCATTTTGCCATATGTTCACCCCAATCTTCACCATTTTGTCACCAACAATCACCGGAACAAACGACCAACCCGTTTTTGGGGCCGCCGGGGCCAGGTACCGTGGATGACTTTCGCCAAGCCCATGTCCGTGAGCTTCACACGGCCCTTGTCCGTCAGCAGCAGGTTCTCCGGTTTCAAGTCGCGGAAAACGATCCTGGTGTCGAGCTGTCGAGAAATTGAGTTGAGGTATGTGGTGAGAAAAGACGCCACACTAATATCTATATATCTTTATATATATATAATATTGTATATATATATATATGATATACTATAGTTATAGGCTATATAGAATATATATATATACATAATACATATATATATATATATATATATATATAAAACATACATTTAAAAAAAGATATACATGTGGGGGTTGGTTCGGAATGCTCAATGACACAGACAATTACACTGCAAATCGCGTGTGTTTATTCACATCACCATTTGCAATCAAAAAAATATGATTATAATAATAAATGACGATTCAACATTCTCACTCACAATTACCAAGCATAAAACCATCTAAAACAAAAATAATCATCCAAAAATCAAAAATCATCCAAACCTCACATTTTGCACCATCTTTTAGATAGAATCATATAAACTTCAAGTTGTCACAGCAAAATTGAGCTCAATGGATTGGTTTCATGTTTAACAGGAAAGCCTCATATTTCATGGGAAACTCGCTGGTTTCCGGTGCCAAGGCGCTTCCGGCTGTGCAAATGTTCGAAGGCCAAGACGGTGCCCGCCACATAGAACTTGGCGCAAGGCTCGTTGCCCCACATGTTGCGCTTGTTGTACCTGGCAGCAAGTTGAAGATTTCTAGAACTGGCAGCTGTTTTTTATTGTATAGATAGCTATGCATGCCTGTACATAACTCAGTTATGATATACAGTTATATATATATATATAGTTATGATAGTTGTGATAACTGGAAAATGCATCAAAACAAGAACCATCCAAAAATCCATGGGGAAGTTGCCCCTTCCCAGATTTTTCATGTGGAAATTCCTGGGAAACGTCCGAGAAATGATGGTTTGAAAATGGGAAAATCATCGAACTAAATGGGCAGCGTCGCGTGGCTAATAGCCATATTAATTTACCAGAGGGTAAACATGGAAGTTTAAGCAACAATTGATGAGAATATACTGGGAAGATAATGGGAACACTGCAATCTTTGTTTTTAATGCAGGGCTACCAATCAAAAACTAATAACATTGCCATATAGCTGATTTTGACTAGACATGAATAATGATCCCACTTTCCAAACTCATGGGGTCTGCGGGTTTACCATGAAACAACGGTGGTGAATGATTGATTTGACTAGCAATAAAATAACGATTGAAGTGAACAATTTGGAATATGATGGGAATATGTGGGGATATATAGGAATATATGGGAATATATGGGAATATATGGGAATATGGGGTTTAACCATCACTCAAAAAAAGGTGCCACGAAGTGATATATATTTCATGGATATAATGACAATTAAGCCTAACAGAAACAATATAGTGTGAACGACCTAAGAATGTGTTGAGAATATCTCTAAGAATGTTTTGAGAATATCTGGTTGGTGGTTTCAACCCCTCTGAAAAATATGAGTTCGTCAGTTGGGACTATTCTTCCCAATATAGGGAAAGTCATAAAAGCCATGTTCCAAACCACCAACCAGATATTATTTGGGAACTGTGCGGAAATAGCCCTTTATATAGATGAGACTAATAGTGGGACAATCTTCGTGGGAATTTTTGTTGAAGATGGGGCTTAACCATCAGTGCAAAGGTGCAAAAAAAAACATTACCCGATATGGTAATGACTAACAGTTTGCCATGGGAAATGGTCCATAGAAATAGATGGTTTACCTATTAAAAATGGTGATTTTCTATGGCTATGTTAAATAACCGGAGGGTATATTCAATTATACGACGAAGTAGATATATTTCATGTGGGTAATTCGAAAGGGCTTCACGGTTTTACAAAAGCAAAGCAATATATTTTGTCGGAAGAACCGAACAAGTCGTACTGAGAATATCTTGGGAATATACATAGGGAATAGAATAAACCCAATCATACGCATTAACAAACTACCAATATACTTGAAAGTTCTCGTGGTAAGATTGGGATATCACCTACACCATCCTACACCATCCAAATTGTTGTACCTCGCACCGCACTGCTGGTACCCTGTGATGTGAGGCATGATGCATTGTGAAGCAGTCAGGTGTTTCACAGGTTGGAAAATCATGGCTTGCAACTAAAACAACAACTTCAACCTGGTTCAAATTGGAAAGTAAACATCATACAAAGTAAAACATGATCCTAGTTTTAAGATGTTTTAAGACATTTGATTTCCCGTAGGAATGTGTATACAGTACACTAAATATCATCAACCCATTGGAAATAACTGTTCCGCGATCAGACCCAAACTTTGGAGCCTCAGACCTCACCTGTGACCTGTTCGAGGGATTTCGAGGGAGTTCCATAAGGACCAGTCACGGTGACCCCTGAAAATCTCCCAGTCCAAAAACTGAGCTATACCAGGTATATGTTTTAAACATTTTTAAAAACAAAAAGTTGGGATCATCACTATTCCCAATATCTGGAAAAATCCATTAAAATCCATTAAAATCCAGTAAACCACTATAATCCATTATTCCCAACTTTTCATGGAAAGTCATTCAAAATTCCATGGTTCCAGTCACCAACCAGATCATCCCCTATGGCCCTAGGACTTGATGATCTCAACTGCCCTGCTCACGATGGAAGTAACCCAAGGCACGTGGCGTAAAGTTCACCCCCCAGGGCCAACTCCAAGAGCAGGTACAAGTGCTCGGGGCCTGAGACCCATGGATACCCAGCATGCGCCCACCAACCAACTGTTTTCTTGCTTTGGCTTTTTTGGAACCCTGCCAAAAATCAATGTTGTTCTTGATTCTCCAAGTAATTTCCGATGTGCTGGGTAACATGTCCACTTCGAACGTTGCAAAAACCATCGCGACTCAATGGTCGACCGTTCGCCCTTTTTTCCTGGGCCGAGCTGCTGTTATAGGTCTCGTAAAGCTTGACGATGAAGGGACTGTCGCACATCCTCAGCCACGAGTCTCAGAGGATCTCTTCGCCAAAAGGTGGCGCTCTATAGATATCGCAACTGGAGAATTTATAACTCGTCACCTGTTGGCTTCATGGCATATACATCTACAGATATCTACAGTTATCTACAGATATCTAGTTACTATTGCACTATGGTTAATAAAGCAACAAGCAAAACCGGGGAGGCACCTCCTTGGAAGCCTGGTCGTTCATTGAGACACATATGATATGTGTAACCTGTCTAAAAATCAACTGTTTCACGCGAAAATGATAGATGCGTACATATGCTCATGCCAAAACATTCTAATAATGAACATATACATGTCTTACATACGTACATTGCATACATAAATGCATATACATTTATGGATGGATGGATGGATGGATGGATGGATGGCTGCATGCATGCATGCATGCATGTATGTATTTATGTATGTATGTATGTATGTATCTATCTATCTATGTATCTATCTATCTATCTATCTATCTATGTATCTATGTATCTATGTATCTATGTATCTATGTATCTATGTATCTCTCTCTATATATATATATGCATATATATATATATACATAGATAGTAGAAAGTAACCATCAAAAAATAGAAATACCCTTACATCATATGTATATGTTCATTTTTAGTTTTCATCAGCTTCCACTGCTTTTTGCATTCTGAAGATCCCAATGATCCCATTGTAAATTTTTAATGTCCACAGTATTAATCTATCATCATCTCTATTCTAATATTTCGTCATCATATTCACATTTTTTCATGGAATAATCCTATGTACCATTATTATGTTTGATGCTTCCATTATATCAATTATATATTATTACGTATATATACACACCCTCCGCTATTCAAACATAAATCAAACATAAATCAATCAATCATCAATCAACCATGGCAATGTAACATACCCTGTTTATTGATGACTTTCCGATTATATAACACCTCAGTCGCCATGTTTGATTACATGGTGAAATTCTATTCTACACAAAAAAAAACTTGGTATTTAGACACACCCAGAGATTTGCTTTGATCAAAACACAGTATATGCCTATAGTCATCCATCTCAGGGAAGCCTTCTATTTCGCATCAAAAAACCCTACAAAGTGGGGCCCCCGTTTACGATAGCTAAGTTGGTGCACATAACTCCAATAACTCTGGTTTATGGATGTTTATGGTACCTATGACTATAGTTCATGGGGTTTAAAAACCATCTAACATCACTGGGGGGACCCACATTGACCCTCTGGCGTGGCAATCCAACATCCTCCATCATCGCCACAGCGCAGCTGGACGTTCTTCTCACTCATGACGCTGCTCTGCATGCCGCTCTTCACCACCTGGCCGTGGTCAAAGCTTGACCAAAGGATCACTGGGTGTTTTTGAATGCAAATGACATGGAAAAAACATGCTGGATTTCTCATAGTCATGATGTGTTCTCACCGGAAACATGGGTCTTGGTGGAACATCATTCATAATCTACGGGGTTTTTAGGGAATTTCATGGGAGATTTCCCGGGCTTGGTTTGACAATGCTGGGGATATGACATGAACAAACACCCCTGTTGTTTTTCAAATGCTAGAAATCCAGATGCAAATTTTCATGGTGAACATTTAGGGAGCTGGTAATCAATTTACCTTCTAATCAAACATATCTGGCTGGTAAATCTACCATTTGTAGATGATTTTCCTGGCGAAGGAACTCCATGGCTAGCTCGGGGATTTTCCAGGCCACGTTTGATTTGCGGGTAGTCAGGCTTCCGGCTTCCAAATTTCAAATGGTCCGTCATGAATGGATTCTAGGTGTGAGTAGGATTGATTACAGAATGGATATTTTTTTTTCATGGTATATACCCTATGGTTATTTAACATAGACCCTGAAAATGACCAATTTTTAGTGGAAACTAATCTTCCAACCCTGATAAATGCCAGGGTCTATGTTAATTTACCAGAGGGTAACTGGATAACTTACTCATCCAGTATCTCCCCACGTATCATCCGATTGAATCCCCAATGGTACCCTTGGTAGAGGAGTCACCCGCCATGCTCAACCCTGGGCAACATGAACGACTCATGTTGCCAGGTTAGCTTGAGTAAACTTGAGATCATGCACCCGCACCAAAAAAACAAAAACTGATATGAGAAAAACAGAGCCGGAAAATGCCATGGTGTTGGGCAACTATGTCCAGTTTCGAACATCTTATTGCAATTGGAAATCATGGTTGGCCCCATCAAATATAGGGGCTGCCTGTCATTTTCCCTCCAAAACAATCCAACGATTCAAGCAAAAATCCATCAAACTCCATGGCCAAGAAACGAATCCCTTGCTCAAGGCTTTCAGTGCATACCTGGGGACCGAAGCTGTGGAAAAACTCTGTACATCTGTCTATCCCCATCCCCTGTTCAGGCCTTAAACACCCACCAGAGTCAGCATGGTGGCTGTAGGGGATGATAACATCATTTATACAATGGGAGTGTTTATAGTGAAGAATGTATTTAACTATTAAACATAGGGGCTTAACATGACTTAACTGGACTATGGAAAAGAGTAGAGTAGCCCCTTCCCCCGTTCAGCCCTGCTGAAACACCCCCCAGAAACCATCGTAAAAAATAGGGGATGAAACCACATATGACTGGAACCATGCAATGGCTGTGTTTTTTTTGAAGGACATTTTTTCATCACCAATTTTGATAATTCAACTCCGAGGATCCGTCCCATGGGCGATTAAGTTATATTCCTCATTTGGGACATGGTTAATAACATGTAGTTCATGGTTAATTAACCATAGAACTAACAATGGTGTCATGAGTCATGAGGACTATGGCCTCTAATTTTATCCGTAACCATGGTTAAAACAACCGGTTGGTTACTGTAACCATGAACAAAACTATGGATGGAGTAACCATGGCACGGGCTATCCGTAACATATGTGTGATATATCCACCTACTATGGTTATCTGGTTAACTATCATGGTGCATCCACCTTCATGATTAATCGAATCTCACAGCCAGTTTGATCGTTCAAGATTCCCACTGTTGCAGTTACCCTCTGGTGAACTAACATAGCAATGGAAAATCACCATTTTTCATGGGAAAATCCACTATAAATGGCAATTTTCCATTGCTATGTTAGTTCACCAGAGGGTATATCATGTTATATGCATCATTTCATGGTAATTATACACTATTAATGGGTGATTGTCCTATTGAAACGCCCATTTCTAGTGGATCTCCAGCCACGTTTGATGACACCAGAGGGTATAAAATCAGACATATGACCCCTAGATATCCCCATCTTGTCCCCATCTGGTTGAATCATTAAAAAATCTATCCTGAAGGTAGCTGATTTCCTTGCGGCCAGCTATGGGGATGATGCCAATGAAAAATCCAAGTTCCATCATTTCAGTGACTTCACGACGTTGAGGTCATTCTAATTCATCTATACATATTACCTGGTTGATGGTATACCTACCCCTCTGAAAAATCATGGAGTTCGTCAGTTGGGATTATTATAACCCCAATATATGGAAAGTCATAAAATTCCATGGTTCCAAAACACCAACCAGCTAGATATATCTATGCTTTCTATGGTTTATAAACCAAGAAAAATGTGGGGTTTCCCCACCTTTTAGAAACCAAAACACCCACCAGCCTGATGTCCCATCAACCCCATCAAAACCCATGATTTCCGAATCCCATGATTTCCGGCGGTTGGAAATCTCTAAAGATGCCAATTTTTTGGTTCATCATGTACCCATCCATCATGTAGCTGAAAATCACCGATTTTTTTCCAACATCCCCCATTTGTTGCTGAAAATCACCTTGATTTTTAGTAGAAACTAGCCTTTCAACCAAAAAAAACCGATGACTTGTAGGGTCTATGTCTATGTGAAAATTCCGAAGTCCCAATAGCCTCTGGTAAACTAACAGTTCGCTATTGAAAATGGCCCAGTCGAAATAGTGGAATGTCCCATTAAACAATAGTGATTTTCCATCGTTATGTTAGTTCACCAGAGGTGACCCGCTGCATGGTGCCATGGTACAGCCCCAGTTAGATGAATGGAATAACCTCTGGTGAACTAACATAACTATGGAAAATCACCATTTTTGATGGGTAAATCCACTATTTCTATGGAAAATCACAATTTTTCATGGGTAAATCCACTATTTCTATGGAAAATCACCATTTTTCATGGGTAAATCCACTATTTCTATGGAAAATCACCATTTTTCATGGGTAAATCCACTATTTCTATGGAAAATCACAATTTTTCATGGGTAAATCCACTATTTCTATGGAAAATCGCAATTTTTCATGGGTAAATCCACTATTTCTATGGAAAATCATCATTTTTCATGGGTAAATCCACTATTTCTATGGAAAATCACAAAATCCACTATTTCTATGGAAAATCACCATTTTTCATGGGTAAATCCACTATTTCTATGGAAAATCACCATTTTTCATGGGTAAATCCACTATTTCTATGGAAAATCACCATTTTTCATGGGTAAATCCACTATTTCTATGGAAAATCACAATTTTTCATGGGTAAATCCACTATTTCTATGGAAAATCACAATTTTTCATGGGAAATTCCACTATTTCTATGGAAAATCACAATTTTTCATGGGAAATTCCACTATTTCTATGGAAAATCACTATTTTTCATGGGTAATTCCACTATAAATAGCCATTTTCAATAGCTATTTTGACATAACCAGAGGGTATCCATGAATATCACCACTTATAGATGAAATAATGTGGGTAAACATATATCATAAACCGGCCCAAATTACCATAAATAGGTTGTATGGTTAGTTACCATTCCCAGGAAAATGGGTGGTTTATGACATTGTTTTACCCACAGTAGGGCTTATAGATGGAGTTTTTCCCCCAATTATAGATGGAATATCCATGAATATCCCCACTTCTAATCACTTATATATGTAATATCCCCAGTTATAGATGGAGCATATCCCACTTGTATCTGGAATCTCCCCTATTTCATCCTATAGTCCAGTTTTTTTGTGGATTTTTTTTTCCCCATTACGACTTACCCGCCAGTTGTAGATGGGGTATATCCCCAATTAATGGAATATCCATAGGCATATTAGTCATATCCCCACTATTCCCCATTTTTGGGCTGAGTCATAGGAGTCATAGATGGGCTGTTTTTTTCCCACCTGAGGATTTACTGTGCAATGTGGGGCCCCCCAGTTATAAGTTGGTTTAGATCCGCCCCAGTAACTATATAGTTATAAGTGCCATAAACCATAGTGACATTGGAGTTACAAGGTGGTGCCCCCCAAGTTATAAGTTGGTTTATAATCCCATTAACTATAGCTATAATTATCTACCATAAGTCCTAGTTATTGGAGTTATGTGCACCAACTTAGCTATCTTGGGGGCCTCACATTCTGGGGCCCTCCCGACTGAGCGACACATCGCCCGACTTGGTCTCTTCCACCAGCTCCACGGCGCCAAAGCCGCCGCAGCCCAGCAGGCCCAGCCTCGGCTTGCCGTCCCCGGGGTCAACGCCGGTCAACCGTTACTGTAACGCCACGAAAAAAAACCGGTTGGTAAACCGTTTTAGAGGTAAATCAACGAAGTAGATGTGGTAAACTAAGAGAACTATGGATATATTTTATAAAATTTATTAAGAATCAACAGACGTTTGATGGGCTATTTTTTAAAAAATAGCCACATGTTAGTTTGCCGGAGGGTAGAACCGACGTAAAACCAAACGAACAACTATAGGATAGATAGATATATAATGATATATATATATATATATATGGATACATGGATATATAGGGATAGAATGAAAGCAACATAAAACTAGGATTTATATAGAGAAAGAATGGGGTCAAGTAACCTGGGATAGATCGGCAACAATATTCATCCTGAAATATCCATAATCCCTGTAGTTGGACATGGGCAGCTACCACTGGAGGTTAGCTGCATGCTTTATAAGCGAAAATAAGAACCCATGAATCTGAGCCATTCATCTAACTGAGTCTTTTCACATGTTTATCTAAGTTATACCAGCTGATATATCTGTATATATATATAGATAGATATAAATGTATAAATGAATACATACATATATATATATATATGTAGACATAATATAAAACCCACCAACAAAAAAAACTTGGGATGCCCCAGTTACGACTGCCTATCGTCATCCCCTCGGGCCCGGACTTCTTCAGATCCTTGAACTTGATATTGCCGAAGCGTTTTGAATCCTTAGGCAGGCGACAGCATGGGAGGCTCGATTTCTTCGATTTTGACCCATTTTGACTCTCCTGAGACTGGTTTTGAGGAAATCATTTGTGGGAAAATGCGATATGTTTGAGAGTAACAGCAGGTTTTGTGTCCATTTGACCTGAAATGAATCCACTCAATATATATATATATATATATATGCTCATCCTGGAGTAGATACAATATGTGTTTTCTTCTAAACATCACTAAGTCTGAACATTTGCTGTGCGTCAGGATGCTTATACTATCTTATATGTAAATATTCCCTCCAGTAATCAAACGTCGCAGTTGAAAACCCACCATTTATAGATGCTGGTTGGCGGTTTTAACCATCTTGAAAAATATGAGCCAGTTGGGATGATTATTCCCAATATATGGAAAGTAAAACATGTTCCAAACCACCAACCAGTTGTAGATGAATTGTCCCTTGAAGCTCCATTTCATGCCGGGATTTTCCAGCCACGTTTGATGACACCAGAGCTCCCCCATGCGACGATATCTGCCAGACTTGCAAAATAATCCCACCTGGTAAGTGGTTATAAGATGTTATAAGTTATACATATACTATAAATAAATCTATAACTGGATCTAACTGGGGTGATGGTTTTTTCAAATACATACTCCATATCTTGGTTGAGGGGTTAAATCAACATGGTGGAATAAAACCAGCTAGAATGAGGACATCATGGGATATGCAACCAAACATAGATGATTTGAGTTTGTCTGAATTTCCCCCCAAATATGAACATAATTAATTCAGAAATTGGTGATAGACCATCATTTGTTGGGCTTACTCCATTTTCAGAGAAATCAGTATGTATCAGAGCTCAACTGCTACTGCAACATGGTTAACCCTTTGGCAGTCCACAAAAAAATGTAATCCTTTGCTGGCTATGGCCATCTATATACATATATATATATATGTGTGTGTGTGTGTTCCATTTATAGCAAACAACGACTAAAGGATTAGTTTCTACCTATCCAGCTGGTTGGGGATGAAAAAGTCACTGAAGTTGCTGACTGCGCTTGGCAGTTCTTTCCCACCTAACAAAAAGCCTCACACACACACACCAAAAACAACATATTGCTGGAATCTTTACCAACATTTACCCCAAAAATAGCCCAGTGATTGTTGCAAGTATTCCAAACATGGAGCATATGGGCCAACTTGTCGAAGAATTCTCGTAAATAGAAGGATGGTAAGCGGGTTATAAAGGTGTTGTCCCCCAGTCATGTTAGTTGGATCATAACTCCATTTAACTATACAGATTTCATCACCGTAAACCTGGTTTATATAATATCAGCGAAGCCAACAGCTGGCTACATAGTCAACTCTGTAAATTCTGATCTTTTCATCACTTTGAATCATGTTTGGTTAATGGTAAAGCAATAGTAAACCATTCTATTTTTACCAAACATGGGCCGGTATAAACCAACATATGGGTGGTTTATATTGGTTTATTGCTTTACTACCATCAAAATCCACAACTCAGCCCATAAAATACACAATGTGGGGCCCCCCAGTTATGTTTGTTGGTTTATAAACCCCATGAAAACTATAGTTATAGGTACCATAAACCATAGTTATTGGAGGCCCCACATTGCAGGTGGATCACTTCACCCCAACCGAACGACCTTGCCACCGGCCCCCAACTATGGGCCATTGTACCATGGCCGAGGGACGATAACCATTTCGGTCTGTCGTACCTTGGCCACCACGGCCGTACCGTCCTTGCCACGCTTCACCAGCTCCGTGAGGGAACCCAACACCACCTGGCCGCTCGAGCCCGGCGGGCCGCGAAAGGGGGGCGAAATGGCCGGCGAAATGTGGCGAAATGGCCAGTGAAGTGGATGAAAACATGTGAACACCCGGATAGCATTGCAATAAGTAGCTGTAAATCCACTGGAACTAAATGGATAACAGGATACAGGGCATGATAATTAGTTCGATCATAGTTGATGGGAGAATCACTCAATGGGGACTTACTAACCAGGTCTTCTTTGTGGTTTCGTGGGATTTACGGAACAAACATATGGTGAGCATGGAGAAAAAGCAAGACGTGGATTTATCACTGAGAATAGTGATTTGTAAAAAAAAATGGTTTATAACTGGGCGAAGAGAGGTTCTGGTGAGAGTTTCTATAGTTGGATTGCAGATATGAACCAACTCAAAAATAGGGCAGGAAGTGAAAACCAAGCAGCTAGCATATACAGTTATATACTTATAAGGGAGAATCAAGCAGGATCAGATTCATGACCTAGAATGATGCAAAGGAGTAATGAGTGCGGGCATACACTTATCATCATATATCTATATAATTAACAATATATATATATATGTATAAAGTAACAGCTCGTACAAGATGAAATGACCAATGAAGTGAGGATGCCACAACAATCATTTACCATAATTTCCTCACTTACTCAGGCCCGTCGGTCATCACTTGTCATGACGCGAGCGGATGCAAAGGGAAAATGTCGTACCAATAATAGATATATATATATATACACACATATATATATATATTTATAATTATTTATATATATATATGCCAATGTTGTTGCTGTAAAGTCACCATTTGTCGGAAAGTCTGCAACTTCAATCAGTTCAATAGCCTTCCTCTCGTGAATTCCCTTCAGCCTCAAAGCTTTCCTTGTCCACAAAGAGCCTTGGTGGTGGGGATGTTTTGGTGCTTAAGCTCACAGCTCTCAACATTTCACCATCTGGACATATCTGAAAATGCAGTATCTCCAGGTTCATTGAGTATGCATCATCGGTGTCATCGTCGCTCCTAAAATCGGCATTTATTGGGGTTTTGCCTGACTTAAAAAAAGACACGCCCATTAGACCCAACAGGATTCCAAGCATATGGATTCCGATACCAAGGGCAAATCACAGAAAAGGATGTATACCATGTAGGTTAATTCAGCCCAGTTATAATCGGACTGTAAGCCCACTTACCCTATTTATAAACGGGGTGAACTAACCCACTTACCCTCTGGTAGTTATGCAAAATGGCCCATTTGATAGAATATACATAAATTACCCCTAATAATCTATAATCCATATAATCCATATAATCCATATATCAATCATATTCAACCACAATCAACCATATAATCCCTATATATGGACGATTTACCTATTAAAGATGGTGATTTTCCAGAAGGGTATAGATAACATAATCAATCATGAACTATTAAAAACCATGAACAAATGGTAATAGTAATTGTGATATTCCACTTCCCATTAACATCCATCAACCATCATTAACAATCATTAACCATGACAAATGACAACATTTTCCAATTCCCATTAACCATCATTGATCATCAATGACCATCACTGTTCCATAAATCAACAATGAACAAAAACATGAACACATGGTTAAACAACCCTACAAATCCCTAAAAACACCCCAACATATATATGATCCATATGATCCACTTAAGTCAACCATCATCAACCACTCTTCAAAACCATTAAGCATCAAATTATATCAAATTTCCATAAGTTAACCATAAATTTCCATAAATTTCCATAAGTTAACCAGGTTAACCATGCACAATCCATGGCCAACCAAAAACCCCAACGGTAACTCCCAGGTTTTTCCATGACACGTCTTGGCGCTGGCGCTGGTGACCTTCACCGTGGCGGCGCGGGGCTCCTTGTTCTCCAATGCCTGCCGGAGACATCGGTCAATGGTGGAAGATCTGGTGGAAGATGAGGTTTTTTGCTTGGGAAAATGTGTTTTTATGGATGGTAAAATGGCTGTTGTCCAATGATGGCAGTTGGTGGATTTGAATTTTTATTGCTAAATTGCTGGTAGAAAACAGAATGGGAGCGTTCTTTCGAAGATGTTCTGGTAAAAAAAGTGGCCTTTCATGACGGTTCACCGGGTCAACCATGAATCATAGAGGTATGCGCAAGGATTTTGTTGGCATGTCATGGCAAAAAAATAAGGTGCGGACCATGAAAGGTCAGAAATAGGGGCAGTTACATCAAATGTTCATGAAGGATAGTTCATGAGGATCTCGTATACATCTGCCCGAGATCTGAAGTGCAGCTGTTGGTTTTAGTTTACTAGCATTTCACTATGTTCTATGGAAGGTATATCTATAGATCATGGGGTTTCTAAAACCTAACATAAGTGGGCTGGGGGGGCACCACTTACTTGACTTGAGAGAGGATCATCCCATTTAGTAACTGAAACATAATGCTAGTATAACCCCCTGGTTAAAACTCATAAATACAAATGGGAAAAATGCATCACCCCATGAATTGGCGAATTTCACCAGGAGTATTCACTAATATTCACTATCATGAGTCAACTATAGACTATAGACTATAGATTGTCTATTATTTTAGATAGCTATAAATCTCCATTGCTACTACAAGGTGGTGCCCCCGGAGTCATAAGTTTCTTTTTAACATGTTGCTGACGCACCGTTGACTGCAAATATATTATATATATACTGGTTGGTGGTATACCTACCCCTCTGGAAAAAAAATAGTCAGTTGAGATGATTATTCCCAATATATCGAAAAATAACAAAATGTTCCAAACCACCAACCAGTATATATATATATATACATATTTCCCATGCAGCCTAGTTGTTGGAGTTACAAAGCACCGCTAGGGGACACCGACACCTCTCGGTCCATTCGCCGCCTTCTCTCCGAAGTAGGGAGCCCTCTCAGCCGTGGCCGTCAGGCTGGCCACTTCCTGCCGAGTCGGTCAAAGTATGGGATACCCGACCTGGTTATGTCAAAATAGCTATGGAAAATGGCCATAGAAATAGTGAGTTTTCCCATTAAAAATGGTGATTTTCAATAGCTATGTTCGTTTACCAGAGGGTATCCACTATCAATAAAATGGAGGGACATTAGTACCATATAAAGCCATTGAAAATGGCCCAGTCGAAATAGTGGATTTACCCATGAAAAATGGTGGATCTTTCCCATCAGTTTTTTGTAAGTTTACCAGAGGATAGTATGGGAAAATCCGAATCGAAAACGCGATCGTCTCGGGGAATCGATATCGAATACCACCAATGACTGCGGAAATCCAAAAAGAACAAAGCCAGCAATGACAATGCAGTGACTAAACCCAGGTTTCCCGGGTGGTATTGCGTATTGAGCTGAAGTATAGGGTTGAAAAGGGATGCATCTTGGGAATGGGATGCACGGGCAATCTGAACACGTTAACAGCTGAAAAACATGTTCCATTTCCAAACTCTATGACTGGCAGTTGCTGATTTCTATGTTGAAATGTTAGGGCCTCAATGCCCCAATTATATACATGTTGTATCCTTGTGTGTGTGACTATCTGCTTCTTCCTTGTACGCGTTTTCTCATTTCTGGTTTCTTGGCTTCCGCCATGTTTCAAGATTCGATTGATGTTCCTCATTTTTGTTGCTTACACTACCGTCACCATGTTTTAGCTCCTTAGATATCTTAGATTCCTTATAGCTATTTTCCATCTCCAAAAACGACCTATCCAGTTGGTTTTTTCCAGGTTTCAGTGGTTCTCCCTTTCTTCCAGCGCCCGGTCCTTGCCATCCTTGATGACTGTCACAGAGCCCTCCACCAGCAGGAAGAATTGGGTGCCAACTTCCTCGATGCCATAAAAGTATGGGATGAATTTCCCAATAGCTGGATGGTTTAGAAATGTTTATAATGGAAGATTTGATTAGAATGGATGTTTATATTAATATTTATAATGTTTAGTGTTTATACAGCATGTTTATAGTGGTTATTTCATGGAAAATTCGATTAGAATGGATGAAAACTGGTGGGTCCGGGCTCCCCCCATTTGTGGAAAGCCGCATCATTGGAGATGCAACCAGGGGGGCCCCTGGGGCCTACTTGATCTACATGGATCAATTGGATATGCTTGGGCCATGGTCCGTTGGAAGAACAGTTTCAGTCGGATCGGTGAGATACGAATCGCGGTGAGCGAATCTCATGGCCCATCTAAGGCCTGTCTGAAGAAACTTCTTTTCGACACCATCCCATAGGATCCATGGTGCTGGTATATATGCTAACATTTGGGGATATTTGGGGTATATTGATGGTAAATGTTACCATATATATATACCATACATGGATGCTATGGGCATTGGATTTGGGAATGCCCCATTTTCTCACACACCTATGCTATCGGGTGTGCTGTCTTGGAGTACCAAAGTATCTTTGGTAGGATGCCATGTCCTGGTTAGGGGTCATGATTGACAATATCACTGGGGACAATGATTTTTTTTCTTAAATATCCCATGCCCAAATGCTCCATGGTGCTGGAATATTTACCAACATTTACCCTAAAAATCAACCAGTTATGTACAATGTGGGGCCCCCCAGTTATGTTTGTTGGTTTAGATTCGCCCCAGTAACTAGTTCGTTATAAGTACCATAAACCATAGTTATTGGAGTTATAAACCAACTTAGCTAAGTAGCTCCTTGGGGAGTATCTGGGCTATGATTTTCATTTTTTTTTCGGGGGAAAAGTAGCTTCTCAGGACATTGCAGAAACCGCAATAATGGCTGTGGGGGAGCATAAATAATTCACTACTACATAATACATATAATATATATTTTATATTATATATATAATATATTATATAATTAATATGTATATATGTAAAAAAAATAATAATATATATATATATTATATATATAATATATATGTTATATTATAATATATATATATATGGCTATAAGATGCTACAAAATATAGTTGATGTTACCAGTAGCAGCATAAGTATGTGCTTTGCGTTGCTGCAGGTCGCCCAGGTCGCCCAGAAAATCCAAGGTGTTGCTGCAACAATTTCCTGGTTTTTTAGGGAGCCAAATGGTGGAAAAGTGATCTAGAATCCGGATCCAAAAATTGCATGATGAAAAAAACAACGTATACCCTGTAAACTAACATCAATGTGGACTTTTTCATTGGTTTCCCATTCGGAATTTCTGGTCTGTTCGGTCTGGGTTTTTTCTCCACATCGACCAAGGGGCGCCCTGTTCAAAGATCGTCTCATCCTTGGTGAAGGTCATTTCCATCATCGCCTTTGCGAGCTCCTGCGCCGTCATGGCGGATATTTTTCTTGATACATTGGGGTGCTAATGCATATTATATAATATATATATAATATATACATATGTGTGTATGTATAATATTAAATAACATGTATATATACTAATTATATATAATATACAATAGAGTAATACAGAGTGATTATAAACATAGTTATATTTTTTTTGCTTCAGACTGGGTTGCAAAATCAGATTTTGAATCACAGTATCTCAGTTCACTCTGAGGTCTTTGAGTTGGACATCACCTGGTTCAAGGATGGTACGGGTTGAGACATCTGGAGTCGAGTGGAACCTAAGTACTGTTTTTTTTTGTAGTTATTTACATGGGGTGATGTAGCTAAATAAGTTGATAATAGTAATATAATGTGATATAGTATAATTTGGCCGGTTCAATCTGGTTGGTGCTTGTGCCACCATTCTGGAAAGAATAAAACTCGATTAGGATCATCATCCCATCTGCAGGACGGAACAAATTCGAAGACACAAAATAATGATTGAACCACCGATCAGTAAAAAAGAAACACGGTGCATAAAACCACTATATGTTTTGATTAAACCCAAGTCAACCTTGACAAAGAACTGTTTTAATTTTTCGTGGTGAAGTCGAACATTGGGCCATCGCTCCTTCTTCTCAGAATCCTTCAGGGCAGCCTCGAACCTGGGGCCCAGCAGGCTGATTTGGGCTATTTATCGGATGTTTTCAGATGATTTTCAGGGGATGTATATATGATATATATATATATATGTCTTGTTGGTGTCATACGATGTTATAGCTACCCCTCTGAAAAATCATGGAGTGAAAGTCAGTTGGGATATGTTGGGATGATGATTCCCGATAATTATAGGGAAAGTCATAAAATTCCATGGTTCCAGTCACCACCAACCAGTATCTGTCATTGAAAATCATTGAAATAAGGCACCAGTCGAACTTTTCTGGCACATCTCATCCGCATCCTTGGGACCACCTCTTGGGTCGTGCTTGATGACCATCTAAGGGTGCCATCAATATTGAACAACTATATATAACTGATGTGGTGAGCAAACGCTACGTCCTAAATCGATTATATATGATGTGGTTTATTCCAACCTACATCAACCTACACTTGTTCCAATTCTTGCGCAACATTCACGTTGCGCAAAATGTGGGGTAAGTCTTGGGATTTCAAGCAACACTTCACATCGTCCCACGTAGTTCAAGTTCTGCTTCATCTCGGCTTCATTGGCTTTCAGCAGAATTTCCTGGCCAAAAATGGCCAGACCCCGACTCACAAAAAAAATACATCACCGCGTGACCCATAGGACATGTTGGGACTACGCGTGGGCTACGTTTGGGCCCGGTGAGGTTACTCTGTTGTTCAAATGGTCTTAGAGTCTTAGAACTTGAAATTGGATGAAATTGGCATAAATTGGCTGTGTAGTGAAGCGTGACGATGTACACAAAAAGTCCAAGCTGGGCAAAGCCCGAATCAAGCGGCGAAAATGATGTAGCTGAAGAACCGTCCAGGTTTCACATGGTTTCACATGAAACCTCACATTGTACATGGCTGTGGTGAGTAGGAACTCCCTAGTCCCCCGTGGTGGTCATTGCTATAGGGTCACCCGTGAACCGAGTCGCGGCCTCAAAAAGGGACCCGCCCCAAAAAAGTTACCGAACCGCGACGGGCAGCGTCCTTGAACTGATGACGTGCCGTCACGAAGACCACCGAATTCTTTGTCGCAGTGATGGTCGCTGCCTAAGGGGCGGTTGCTGCAGGAAAAGAGTGGAACAAGACAGGGAGCCTTGATCCAAAATCATGGGGAGGTAAAACCAGACTACTGACTACTGTGTAGGTGTAGTTCAACAACAATGGGGAGTTTGACCAGTAAACATGGGAATAAAATGGAATAAAAAAGATCACCATCGAAAAAAAAACACTGGGAATTCATTGGCATACGGATATAGAATATATACGGTATGTCTCAACATCAAATAGGGATATGCAGGGGGTGTTCCTCGAGCCAGGCGAGAAACGGAACAGTTGTAGCTGTTTTTTTCCCCGCATATGTATATTTATATATGTTTGTAAATATATATATATATATGTATTTATAATTATGTATATACATATGTGTGTGTGTGTTTATTAAGGTCACTTCAGACTTCACAACTTTGAAAATTATGGTTGCCCATCGTTTGCTGATACATGGTACGTCTATGGCCAAGCTTGGATAACATACCAAAAAGTGATTCTCACCTCGGGATTTCAATTGCTACAGTACTCCTTCCATGGGTGAAAAACATCTACCGTATTGAACAATATTGAACATAGGGAAGGCCCCCCCAGTTGTTTCTTTCCGGCGTTTTTTTTGCTCCAGCAACCACATCTCCAGAAACCACATCTACAGCAACCATACACATCCTACTTCGACCTAGTGCTTGCTTGTAGTGAAATGAGCCACAATCCTACCCATGGGCAATGATTTTTCAGACATATAATCCAATTTGTGTTGGTTGAATCACACATTCCCTACAGAATGCCAAATAAACTAAATATTGTAGAATATCGTATTAGAAACATAAAACTTCTCCCAGCAAAAAATCCTTACCTAGTGCACCAATGAAATCACCCACTATGCAAAGACATTCTAGCCGGTAAAAACATATGTCAGATGTGTAACTAAAGATTTAAATTTCTAGTGGCTGAATAGCCCTATTCTTGGCGCAGAATTTCGGCCCTTTACCAACTCTGAAAAATATGAGTTCGTCAGTTGGGATGACTATTCCCAAAATATGGAGAGTCATAAAATTCCATGGTTCCAAACCACCAACCAGTCATGAACATTCATGAACCATAATTAAATGGCCTTGGTTTCACTGACTAACTGGCCTTTAACTGGCCTTATGGATACGGCGGAGCCGGACACCACGAAGCCTTAGACACCGACACCTCGGACACCTCGGCACCATCCAAGCGGCGCGTGGAGCAAAGTAGAGCAGCGCCAACTCACCGAAGCTTCCACCCGCCTCGGTGTTTGCTAAACCCATGGAGGATCAAAAGAGATCGATGATGTTACAAACTCACTAGCAGAAAGTAGCTGTTTTTAATATATACAGTTATATACAGTATATATATATATATATGCTGTATTTTTTTCTATGGGGTTCTGATCAAATTTGCGTTGGTGTTATGCGCACAGAACGTATTTTACAATAAGGGACCCAACAATAATCCGAGTGCTTGATTTGTTTGGTTGAAAGTGAAACCACCGATGATAGAGGGTCTCCAATCTTAAGATCAATTTTATTTCATATGTATATATTCACCAAAGATAGATTCATGAGGTCATGATACCAGATCCTTGTTGGTAAATATTCATCCAGAGATTTACCCAACATGATCACGTTCCCTCCGCTTAATCTCAACAACCAATTGGATATATAAACCATATTTTTTTCTAGTTCTTTTTGGATATGAAATACGGGTTATCATAGCATCCACTAACATCCACTAACATTATCCCAAAACAGGATTGATAATAATGATTTAACCATTCTGAATGGATATAACATCTTATCAACCAATAATAATGGAGATAAACTATGTCCATAGCCATTATCAATGAGATATTTATATAATGCAATAATTAATCACATTTTCACATTTTCATATTGTCCATAAACATTATCTATCATAATCCATGATGTCTAATTAACTATTTTTGTTAGCTAAACATTGTTTGGAGTAGCTGTTTTTTTCAATGCATGCGCCCGGTGCACCCGCGCTTTAGCGCTTTAGTACGGCAGCGCCGTAAGTCCATGGAAATTAAATCCGCACCGGCCAGGCTGACATGGAGAAATGTACAAACATCGCAACGCGTATGGAAAAAAATAACGGAAGGTATCCATCTGGGTAAATTATAATTTTCACTAACCTGAAATAAGGCAATTTTTGGATAATTCCTCTTATTAACCATGATTCCAGCGAGGTCGCAGTGAGGTCGTTATAATTTACCCAGATCCATGCACTTGTCTTCCAAGACGTTTTCCGAAAATTGTACTGATTGCACCATGTTTCTAAGCTGGGCTGCCGAAAAAAAAATCTGTCCACTTGCCAGCGGCCGGGTTCTGAGGCATTGTCCCATGCGACCAACGGTGCACTGCGCCCGTCTTCACCTGTTCGATGGCTTGTTGTTCCTGCACATCGCTCATGGCATATTGCCACCACGACGAAATCCTCCTTGCCAAGCGAATTCACGGTGCTGACTATCTTGGTTGTGCCATGTCCTCTGATCACTGCTGCCATTTTTCCGTTGTTTGAGGCGAGCAAATTATGCTCTCCTGAGGGTCTGCTAATTCAGCAGTGACTCCGCTTAAGCCGCTTAAGCCGCTTAAGCCGGTTTGGATGTGATGTGATGTGTAGTTAACCAAACAGTTATGGCCATTTATTAGTTATAACTGGTTATAAGTGGGATTATACATTTTATAAATGGGGTTATAAGTACTTATAACTGGTAAAGGGCCATAACTGTATATTAAACATTCTTAAACATAGTTTTTCACATTATTTGGTTTTACCATTATCAATGCATATGGCTATGGTTCATAGATTTCATAGGGACCTGGGTCCAAAGTGTTGACCCATCAGTTTTTTTTTTGACGTCGCAATTAACAAACCGGTTGCACCGTCTTATTAGGGAAACATGGGAAACCAAAAAAAACAACTTCTACAGAAGTTTACCCTCTGGTAAACTAACATAACTATGGTAAATCACCACTTTTAATGGGAAAATCCACTATAAATTGCCATTTTCAATAGCAATGTTAAATTACCAGAGGGTAACTGGTGAATTGGTTTCCCTGATCTTTTTGTTGAAGTTCATTGATGTATTTGATGTGAAAATTGGTCAATTTGTTAACATCATTCAACAACACTTTTAACCATTTTCCAATACCATAAATGACCAAACAATCAATGCGAAATTTTGACATCAAGTTGACCTCTCCCAGTCTGTGGCTATGCGATTTTCCCATGGTTTCCTAGGGTTTTCCATGTTTCCCATGGTTTTCCCATGGGAAAAGCCACCACTCTGGGGTGTTACCCCCCCCCCGCGCACCTCAATGGTGCCCAGCTGTGCCGTGGCCGCAGCCTCCAAACCTAAGGAAGCCCACGGTCGACGAAACCATAGGGAAAACCTTGGGAAAACTATGAGAAAATCATGGGAACACCATAGGAAAATTGTGGAAAACCATAGGAAAGAATAGGAACATGGTGATGAATCACCAACACTTTTTATGGCTTGAATGGGAAGTATAGCTGATTTATGATATCTAAATGCACATAATTGGTTAACTAGGGTTTATAGAGGATGTAAATGGATTGGGCTTGGAAACTAACCATCATGGGCCATAGGCATATGATGCAGGTATCACGGGCATCCCCACAAAATCTCTAGATACATTGATTCATGTTTAAACCCCGATTGCTTTTAACCCTCCAGCAACTAACAAGACAATATGAGAGCTCGTGGTTTTTTCACCAACTGCACCACCAGGTAGCTTTAAACCTGCAGTTTTGATGTCAAAATCCCTGTCATTTGGTGGGTGAAGCACATTGAAGCACCAGTTATATCACCATGTGCCAATTAAATCACCTATAGATGTCGCAAAAGGGTACAACTCATGCCCTGGAACCTAAAATTTATTGGTACATACTTGCTATATCACCTACCTGGCATTCAAAGACACCATTTTGCAATGAACCTATTAGATACCAGAAAAATATACCCTATCCTTCCCCTATTAATTAGATACCAGTTATATACCCTATCCGCACTATGATCACTATGTTCAATTACCATTATAAGCTACAAATATGGCCGTGTCCCTGGTGTATCCTAAGGTTTCATGCTTTGGAACCTCAGATTTTCCATGGTTTAATGGCGGAGTCGAGTTGCTGGTGCCTTCTTTGCCGTCACCTTCGGCCTTAGACACGGAAAAGCTGCCCTGTTGCACGATGTAGAAATAGTCCGCCTGGATTGGGATGCCATGATGATCTGGGTGTTTTTTTTTGGAACATCTCATCCAACTATATCCAACTACCATCCTGCGGGATGGTGTGCAGGTGTGGAAATCTTACTGCAGTAGGAATTATGGTGTTTTCTGATGCTAAAATTAAAGGGATTATGGTGGTGCATTCTCGGAATTAAGGGGGTATGAATGATGATAGTGCCTCATGTTGTTCCTTTTAAACCATCCATTGATGTACCTTACATTTTCTCCTCGCAGTCAGAACACCACCAACATACCATCCCCATCCATGTCCCAAACTAACAGACACCCTCAGGATCACCAATGTTTAAAGTTTAGAGGAAACTAGCCTTCCGACGCCATATTTTGCGGGGTCTATGTTAGTTGGAGGAATGGTAAGGCCAATTCAACAAAGAGCTGCAATAGACTTCAATAAACGTATATAACAAAAACATCATAGACAAGTGATCATACCAGCAAACTTTGTAATTGGTTGGTCGGTGGTGGAAGCAGGTGAGTGAACCAAAGGACCAAAAGGTCCACATTGGTTTGTCTCAAAAAAAGAGTTCGGCCCCAAACCCCAAATCCAGTTGTTGAACATAATTTTCTCATGAAACTATTGTTATTCGGTCTATCCCATTCCACGGTTCTTGTAGCTCATTGTGACTTCACTAGGGCCAGCAGCACATCGATCCACCATCGATTTTTGCCAACTTCCAACCCATACATCTTGGCGAAAACAACAACATGTGCCATGGCCAAAAGATGATCAAACATGGCAGCCATGGAGGTTTCCGATTCGGAAAAATGGGAGTACCCCCAGTCATCATCTTTTTATGGGGATTTTCCATGTTAAATACCCTCTGGTAATTTAACGTATCTATGGAAAATGACCATTAATAGTGGATTGTCCCATTAAAAATGGTGATTTTCAATAGCTATGTTAAATTACCAGAGGGTAAACCATCCAGCTATTGCTGGAGGGGATCCCAATGCATGACTATGGAAACGCCCCAGCTTTTGATGGTTTGTCATCCCGGGGACCCCATTTGCTTGTCGACCATCCCGACATTGGCCAACCCATATCGGATGTGGCATCCATGACGTGCCCATTTCTGACTTGGGACGTGCCCAATCGTGCCCATGTCAATTTACCCATCCAACTATCCAGGCAAAATCCAACATAGCCATAGAGCATACCCTCTGGTAAACTAACATAGCTATTGGAAATGGCCATTTATAGTGGATTTTCCCATTGAAAATGGTGATTTTCCATAGTTATGTTAGTTTCCGGGAATGGGATCCCTTGCCACTTCAAGAGGCTGCATGAAAGGATTCCTTTCAGACTTGGGGTGGAGTGAAACCATGATCAATTGACCAACAGGAGACCAACATTGACATCCACCATGTTCGGCTTCGGGAGGGTCTTCAAATTTACTCAACTTATATTGTTAGTTCATTCATGGGAGAACCCACACATCGGGGGCCTCATGATCACCAGGGTCATTCCTATCATTCCATGATTTTCAGTATCAATCAGTGTTCATGACTATCAAAATCAATTAAACACCATTATTCATCCAAAATCTTGAACAAAATCATTTCATCACCATGACTATCAATTAATCACCATAATTCAATCACCATTATTAACTTACTTGTGCTAAACGTAGGGAATGAGGGAATGATCCACAAGAACTATCAATTTCATAATCCCAGCAACCCCCATTCCCATCCATTCCGTACGTTTAGCACCAGTAAGTCAATCACCATTTCTAGTAACAATGTTATATTCCATGATTTTCAGTTTCAATCAGTCTTCATGAACTTCATGACTATCAAATTCAATTAAACACCATGATTCATCCAAAATCTTGAACAAAATCATTTCATCACCATGACTATCAATTAATCACCATAAATCAATCACCATTATTAACTTACTTGTGCTAAACGTAGGGAATGAGGGAATGATCCACAAGAACTATCAATTTCATAATCCCAGCAACCCCCATTCCCATCCATTCCGTACGTTTAGCACCAGTAAGTCAATCACCATTTCTAGTAACAATGTTATATTCCATGATTTTCAGTTTCAATCAGTCTTCATGAACTTCATGACTATCAAATTCAATTAAACACCATGATTCATCCAAAATCTTGAACAAAATCATTTCATCACCATGACTATCAATTAATCACCATAATTCAATCACCATTATTAACTTACTTGTGATAAACGTAGGGAATGAGGGAATGATCCACAAGAACTATCAATTTCATAATCCCAGCAACCCCCATTCCCATCCATTCCGTACGTTTAGCACCAGTAAGTCAATCACCATTCCTAGCAACAATGTTATATTCCATGATTTTCAGTATCAATCAGTTCCCATCCATTCCCTACGTTTAGCACCAGTAAGTCAATCACCATTCCTAGCAACAATGTTATATTCCATGATTTTCAGTATCAATCAGTCTTCATGAACCTCATGACTATCAAATTCAATTAATCACCATAATTATTCAATCACCAGTATTCATCACTAGTGAAGTGGCAGTGGGTCAAAACCTTGTACCCCTGGTGAACATAAAAATAGCTGGTAAATGGATGTTCATCCCTCTAAAAATGGTATTAATAGGTATTGATTCATAGCCAAGTCATGAAAGTTCTCCCCATCTTTCCCATCAGCTGCCCAAAGGCGTGGCTGTCCAAAAAGCAGTTTCTGCGGTTTCACCAAAGACTTTCCGCCAGAGTCAATGGGAATTTCTTTTAGGTGGACACACACACACATTTATATTTATATATATATATATGTATATACACATAAATATTATAATATATATACATAGTAGTGTATATATATATATGATATATATATATATATAACATAACTTGGATCATGGTTTTCCATTCCAATTTCCTGAATTTCCCAGAAAGAAAGCTTCACCAAGGAACCTGCAAATCGTTCTGTTTAATCAAAGCAGTTCCCTCGGCCACGTCCTCCTTCCACATCACGTCACCTCGGCTCACGAAAACGGCGCCACGAAAACGACCCGTTTTGGATGGTTCTGAACCACGGAAAAAATGGTGGTTTTTAATGGGATTTGACGGCATTTTATGGTGATTTTATGGTGATTTGCACGGAAAAAAACAGTGGGTAAATATCAACTCAATTGGGATGAACCATGGATTTGAATGGGATTTCCGAGGGATTTAGCCTTTGGTAGACTGACCTAGCTATGGAAAATCATCATGGTTAATTATATAATAGGTAAATCATCCATAAATGGACTATGTTCAATAGCTACGTTACATTACCAGAGGGTATGCAAAATGCAGCAATACGCAGCAATATGCAGAGATATGCAGCATTTTGTTCCAAACCAAAATTAGTTACTTGGATGTTCATACCTCTCGTGGATACGTGGGGGTGCATCCCACTTAGTAAATGGGTCTGTGGAATATCCCCAGTTCTCTGGGTTTTCATATGGGCGTTTCCTACCATGGGGGATCCCCAATACCACAGGTTTCAATACTAAAATGATCTAAAATGCTTTAATTGTGGATGATTTGGGGGTACCCCATTTTAGGAAACTTCCATATGATCATATGGCTAAGCCGACATATGGCGTTAGCCGACCAACCAACTATCCAAATGTCTGTCCGAATGGTGTCGTTCCAAGTCACACATGGCCTTCATTCGGACCTGGCAAGGGAGTTCACCCAGAATTTCTTCAAAAGGGTGGATTGATCATTGAGAACACCTACAGTTATGGCCCGAGTTATACCAGTTATAAGTACTAAGAAAACCCCATAGAAATAAAATGTATAATCCCACTTATAACCAGTTATAACTTATATAACTAATAAATGGCCATAACTGTAGGAGATTGATAAATATACTGGTTGGTGGTATACCGACCCCTGTGAAAAATATGAAAGTCAGTCGGGATTATTATCCCCAATACACGGAAAAATGAAAACTGTATAAACATGTTCCAAACCACCAACCAGTATAAAACATGAGGATACATGAGGGATTGATGCAGGGAGATTGAACATATTCATGAACATATCCAGCCAGGGCAATGCGAATCTCAGGTAATTCCCAACCAGCTCTCAGAGTGAGAAAACAACCTGCTAATGGAGCCCGAAAGGAGCCCCTACCAGGGAAGCAGTTGGATGGCTAAAAATCCACATGTCCAACAGGAACTTCGCCTGAGGTAGAGCTGAGGCCGAGTAATCAAATGTTGGCTACACTTTCTGTTCTCTTGATAAATAAAGAACAAAGGATTGGTCCATATTGTCCCTGTGATTTAGTGGCAATCAATCACCTTGGGTGAGGCCTTAAAAAGGTAGTTAAATTGATGTGTAAGGTGGTTAACTCAGGTTTGTGGGGGATATAATATATTATACCTATATACCTATAGTCAATGTTTTTTTTTTGAGACAGACCCAAATGATGGTGGTACCATTCGTTTCCCATGAATTATATTTCTCTCTCAATGTAAATCCACTTATGACTTCAAATTTATAGGTCAACCCTCCCCATGCCCATCTTTTTTTCTTTCCGATTTATGATTCAAATGTACTACAATGTGAGGCCCCCAAGATAGCGTTCAGTTGGTGCACATAACTCCAATGTCACTATGGTTTATGGTACTTATAACATCTTATAACTATAGTTACTGGGGCGAATCTAAACCAACAAACATCACTGGGGGGCCCCACATTGTAAGATATCCCATCTCCAGTTACTTCAGTTACTCACCGCCCCCAGGTGCACATCATCGAGGTTGGCGATGGTGTTCAAGTTCACATTCTCCTGCAACGCCTTCTTGATCAACCTGGGGTGGCTGGTCATACTTGGGTATGAATTTAATCAATTGATATATTTGTTAATTCTATCTTAATACATATATATATATATATGTATATATATATTATTACTAGCCAAGCATAATTAGCAATACTTGGAAGATCCGAAAACATAATCATGAATTAAAACAGATCGAGTTATTTTTTCCCTATACTTGGCCAGTATTAGGTGGTTGATAGTGGTTGATACTTGTTAATACTATCCGATCTCTTGGGCAATTGGGCATTTCACCAACGTTGCTTCCTTTCACGATGCCATGATGCGAAACCTCACGTTAATCGACCGGCTGTGGCGAGGTTTTTTTGGATGGATCATGATGGATCCCAGTAACATTAACCATGATTAATCATCATTATTAACCATGATTACATGATTACCTACCTGACCTGAAAATCTGAAACCAATCTATTTGTATGCGCTACATGAATACTATCCTACTATCCCAATATTTAACAGCCCCATTGTTAAACCCCGGTTTATCCGGGGGATTGCCACTTGAATGGTGGATTCCCATGTTGTTCCCATGAAAGAAACGCATCGTGTTTTTTCCCGTTCAATCCCTACTCTTGTCGGCTAATCATCATCATCCAAATTTATGTGTATATATATCACATTGTAATATAACAATAATATCAATAATAATCTTGTTGGTGGTTTGAACCCCTCTGAAAAATATGAAAGTCAGTTGGGATGATTATTCCCAATATATGGAAAAATAAAAAATGTTCCAAACCACCAACCAGTAATAGTAATATTCATAACAATTCACTTACCTGAACATAGCTGATATCATACGGCCACTTGGGGATGACTGCCAAAAACAAACAGCAGACCATTTTTACGTCACACTGGGCTCATCCCAGATTAGTTAGTTATCCAGTGAATTCCCTTCATATCCTCGTTATACCATGATTTTTCGTGGCTAAATCGCCATATAGTTGTTGGTAAACTCGCCAAAAGCCCATCATATCCCATTAGCGACGTTCTAATCATCATTAAATCACCACTAGTTCAATCATTAACCATGTTTATCCATGTTTGATAGTTTTATCCCACATAAAAATAGGTTTTTTCAGGGTTATTTCACAACTCCGCTATCACAACATCGCTGGGGCCATGATCTCCAAGCAACGTCACGTCCGCATCTGACTTGGAGCTCGGCGGCTTGACTTCTGCCTGTACATCAAGAAGTGTGTTTTTTTGTGGTTTTGGTTAATAATCACTATTAATAGTGTATCAAATTGATTATTAATATTAATGGTGGTCAATAGTGAGTAATCAATACCATTATTAAGTGATTATTAATGGTGTATCAAATTACCATCAGGTTATGACTAACAGTTTGCCATGGAAAATCACCATGAAATTAATAGGCAAACCATCTATAAACGGGCCATCTATAGCATGGCTATGTTAAATAACCAGAGGGTATACAGTACTAATGTTGAACAGCATCATAGTCTCTCTCTCTCTCTACGTATATGTATAGTGTTTTTTTCATTCATACACGAACTTTCAAAAGTATCGTGTAGACAAGTGTAGAAATGACATGTGCCTTTGCATGTGTGTTCAGGATGCATGATAATATATGATAATCAATGAGTTGAATAGCATGATTCACCCCCTAAACAAGTCATGATACTCATATATTCATATAGTCTTGAAGTAGCAGGTTAATTCCACATGTTTACACCTTCAATTATCTTGCATTGACTCTTGGGACCCCAGTGACGCCTTGAGAAAACCTGGCAGCTGCCAGCAAAATGTTCACCATGTGCCACAGAGACATGCTTAAACAAAAAAAACTCGGATTATTATCAAATATTCAAGAACTGCTTTGTAACCCCCTATGACTACAATATACTTCAGCACAGCCCATTTACTAAGCCCCTTGCAGTCAGTAGCTATTTAAAATGAATTATATATATATATAATTATATATATATATATACAAACCGCCGGGCCCTAAACATCCAGTTACCTCAAAGATTGCAACGGGAAAAGCACTCAAAAATAATCATCTTGATGGGCTAGAACCTCAACATTGGGGGACTTGGTCATTGCCAAATTATAAATTACAGGATCGCAAGACCAACTCATCCAATGCGGATGGCTTTTCGAACTGGACAAACAAGCGATCAATCGAACTGGGCCTCTGGAGAGTTGCCCTGTTTTCTCAACTTCTAAGTGAGTATTTTGGATTTGCTGAACTTCAAAAAATGCGAAAAATATGGCTCATAGATTCCCCAAGTAGTGGATTTCAGCAAATCTAGGTTATAAAAAGTCAGTGAGATCAGCTCAATCTCAAAATCATCCAGATCATCCAGGATCTGGTGAAACTAATTCACCAACCTGCAAATTTAAATTTAAAACCAATTCCATTTAACAAAATCTGTCAGCATTCCCATTTTTCCATTGGTGAATCCCATGAAACATATATAAAAATCTGCCATCTCTTCGTTTTCAGCGGCCCCAAGGCTTCAAGGGCCCCTTTTTTGCCGCGCTCCGGGGCACGGCTCGGCCGGAAAAATCCGTGGCAGCGGCACCTGCACCTGCGCGCCGCCACCCACAGCGCCGCGCTTGGGGAATTCCAACTTATCCTGGAGCCCGAGACCTCAGAAAACCACATGGATTCCAAGAGTAAATGGCTCAAAGAAGAGTGATATAGTAGGGAAACCATATGGGAATAAACAACTGGTTGGTGGTATACCTACCTACCCCGCTGAAGAATTATGGAGTGAAAGTCAGTTGGGATGATAATTCCATTCCCAACTGAATGGGAAAATAAAACATGTTCCAAACCACCACTTTGTACCGCTTTGTGTAGCGCACTGTCTTGGGTTGAGAAGACAGTGCTTTGACTGGAGTGACACAAAGGTCAAGGTGGCGTCATAGCCTGGTGAACCGGCAGCCGGTCAAGCCTGGAAGAGAGGCCTCCCCAAACCGGCAAACAATGATAAAACTCAACTGCACAAACAGCCAAGGCTAGGCACATCGGCAGGCACTGACTAGAAGGGCGGTTGACACAACCCCAAAAGCTGGAAAACCAAATGGGCATAAGAGCAGCCATAACCCACACGGCACAACAAGACCCCATCATCATCGTACCACTGTGAGAGCAGGGCCACTCATGCCCACCCCATCAGTCACCGTCATCTCTCGTGCTCTTCTGCAACAAGCCACGTATGTGAGAAAGCTGATTCTCAAACATAGCCTGGATGCTCTGGTTCTGAGTCCCGCTTTGGCCGTGTAGTTGTTGAGGCTGAGCTTGCATTTGGGCCTGGAGATTCAACACCTGATGAGACTGATGGTGGGTGAACTCTTGGAACTGCCCATCAATCTGTGTTTGTTTCTGCATCACCTCAAGGTTGATGTTCTCCTTCACAAAGCCAGACAATTCCACAAACCCATCAAGGTGATGTGAGCCAAACGGATCACTGCATGCTGGTACAATGCATCCCAGTACCAAAACTTGGATACGCAGAAACAGTGCTGCTCTGAGGAGTTTGGGGAGGGACAGAGCACGAGGGTCTGCCCCTCCTTTACGATCACCCAAAGGAGAAAACGGCTGACATAAAGAACCCGCACTCATCACTGCAGCATAACTGCACTTGAACCACACTTCAGCAATCACTTGTGGACAGCCAACATCACCGATCACATACTCACATACTCTATGAACCTTGTGTAGGTCCACCAGACGGGCATTTGAGTCAACAGCAACCATGGTCTGCATCCCTACGGCATGGGCACCATGTGTCATTCCTCCTAACCCGCTGCAAGCATCGACCAGTTTGAAGAAGTCTTCCCATGTATGCCGTGAGAGATACAAGACCCTAGTAACATCATCCACCATCAGCGACGGAATAGAGAAATGCTGCACCAGGACAACATCCAGAAGGGTGAGCACATCAAAAGCTCCATCTAAGGCCACCAAGCACCATAATGGAACCAGTGTGAACTGATCTGACCAAATGGCGCTCAAGCGCAGGAACAAAGACACTAACCTTGTCCACAGTGGTGAGCCTACCTCCAGTGTCGACATCCGCAAGATCCATGATGAGATCCATGGCACGAAACGGTGAACGAAACGCTCTACGATCAGCATGGCACGGCCGCACCTGCTGGTAGGTGTAGAGCCCACGGCTGTTCCAAACCACCAACCAGTGTTGGATTTTTATGGTGAATGGGGATGTTCATGTTTCTTTGAATGGGATTTCATCTGGTTTTAAGGGTTGAGCCAACAAAAAAGGGGACACGAATGGCGTGATAGGGATGACTCAGAGTCTGCGAACTGGAAGGGGCAGGAAATGGTTCGATGATTTACCCTACTAAACATCTTGATTTCCATAGCTGTGTGAAATTATAGGAGGGTATACCAAGTATTTTGAGACTTTTACCACTCCTCATAGGTACTTGGAGGGTCTAGGTCATGGGGTTTGCTTCCATGGGCCAGTTGATATCGGGGTAAAATGAGGAACAAAAAATATGGTGCTTTAAGATATAGCTATGGACATGGCCATATGTTTTCCATGTTGGCCAATCATCAAACAACATGGATTAAATGGGTCATCTCCATCCATATTTCCATATGTTCCATACGTCAAATGAGAGGCTAATCTGCTACCTAACAGGAGGCACCTGTGCCGAGGTGTCTCTTGGTGAAATCGCCAGTGTGGTGACATT
Organism: Cladocopium goreaui; assembly: GCA_947184155.2. Classification (NCBI taxonomy): domain Eukaryota; class Dinophyceae; order Suessiales; family Symbiodiniaceae; genus Cladocopium; species Cladocopium goreaui. Next base: position 137,067 of record CAMXCT020006527.1, read on the forward strand.
TCACCATGAAACTGGGAATCTGCTAGCTAAAATCCAGGCCTTTGTCAGTCATCTTATCCCAATTTCTGGTGGGTCAATGAGTGCCTTAATCCACCAAATGTCATACATGTTCATACCTGGTTGGTGGTATACCTACCCCTCTGAAAAATATGAAAGTCAATGGTAAGGATTATCCCATATATTCGTGGAAAATAAGAAATGTTCCAAACCACCAACCAGTACATGTTCATGCATGTTCGTACATGTTTCACCACACCTTCTCCACCCTTCTTGCGAGTGGCTCATGAAGGACTTGCGGGTGATCTTGAGGGTCACCACCTGCGCCGCACATGGTGAAAACATGTGAAACATGTTTTGTTTTTTTGTTTACATATTACCCTCTGGTAAACTAAGATAACTATGGAACATCACCATTTTTGGTAAATCAACTATAAATGGCCATTTCCAACAGCTACGTTAAATTACCAGAGGGTAGTAACTGTTACTACATTCATTCATCACATTCACGGAATTCATCCATGTTCAATTTTCTGATCATTCCCATGGTTTCCCGAAAGAAATAAAAACACAATGAACAATTGATTGCTAAATGTGGTTCCGGGAAAACAACACCAAACCAATGAATGATGTGTCACAAAATTGGTTGAAAGGACTATTCAGTGAAAACCATGTCCCCCCCAGCTTTCATGTAATGTTCCCTTCATCCAATTCTTGGAATTTATTGAAGAATTCCGGGAGACGAACCAAGAAGTAGGTGCGCTAGACTGGTTTTAATTTGGGCTGTAGAATTGGGCCAATTGAACAAATTGAGTTACCAGTTTCCAGTCTCAAATATGGATCAACAAACAGACTGAACATTTGAAAGAAACCAGCAACATCCACCAACAATGTCTGCACATAGAACAACTGAATATTGACCTTGTTGAAGTGCAGCATCATGCAGCAACGGACACATTGTGCGCAGGCATTTGGACAGGAAAACTGGGACTGAAACTATTGTGACAGGGGGGCTTACTTTTTGCACAATGAGAATGGGGGCTTATCACCAGAAACAAAGCGGACAACTCAATGCCAAAAGAAAAGGGGCACCCGAAAAATCTGGTGATTTACCCTCTGGTAATTTGTTACATAGCTATGGAAAATGGCCCATTTATAGATGATTTACCTATTAACAATGGTGATTTTCCATAGTTTTTTGTATGTTTACCGGAGGGTAACCTGGCAATGGGTGAAACTTTGACCACCAAAGTGGATGGACGATCTACAGCAGGGATCACATCCGCGTAGGGAACGATAACATTAATAGATCCATTAACCGTTTTGAAGGAATATTGCTGAAACAAAACAACAAAATGGACATTGAAAACAATTACCACTTATTAAATATGTTTTATTATGTTTTGAACTTTCCATTTTCTTTTCTCTTTGCCATTTTGGGATAATTATAGTACAATCCCATCATTTCAGTGACGTCGCGACGGGTTCGGCCGTGCTGTCATTCAAAACGTCATTTTTTCATAGATGTTTCATTCAAACCTCCATGTATACCGGTTTCTCTCATGTTTCCATGTGTTTTTTCCATGTGTTGTCCATCATTTTCCCTACATGTCCCTACATGTCCCTACATGTTCCCTATATTTCCCATCATTTTCCCATCATCCCTTTACATTTTCCCATGTTTTCTGCGGGATTTCCCAGCTTTTTTTCATGGCTCCAAGGCATCGAAACCCGCAGTTTCCAAGCGCTTCGCAGGCTTCGCAGGCGCCTCTTTGGTCGCCTTGATGGTGGCGTTGCGCGGCTCGTTGCGGAGCAGCGCGTTCTCGCCAAAGTAATCGCCTCGCACCGTGGGGACCATGGAAATACTATATGTCTTTGGAGAAAATATTATATATATGTAGATATATATATATATATATGTAGATATATAGGTAAACGTGTATATATATATAATTATATATATATAGGTAAACTGTACATATTATATATATAGATACCATAATATTGTAAATGGGATATTCATGTATTAATATCCTATTATCGTATTATCATCGCTCTGCTAATCAAACATAGCCATCGGAAATCCCCGAACTGAATGGAGGATAATGGATGTTTCAATGGGGAATGCAAATAATTATATATATATGTCAAGATTATCATGGGATGGTATAATTAAGTATGAGGAAATATATGCATATATGTAATCATATGTATAAATCAATAAATTAATATATATATATATATTATATATATATGGTGGCTGGTCAAAATGTCTTTTCTCAGAAGTATGCAAAAGTCAAGAATAGCTGGGTGCCCGCTACATAACTTTACTTCTGCGTCATGTATCTTGCTTTTCCTTTTTAAATCACAGGGAATCAAAGGGAGGAGAATCATTGTTGCATGTTGTTGCGAACGTCGCTAGCGCGCCGCACTTTCAACCACTCTTGGAAGAGGAGGATGGCGTGCTACTGTCTGATTCTTGTGCCATGTCCTGCAGAGATTGCCTTGGTGAATGCCTCTGGCACGCTTTACTTGTAAAGCTCTTTGGATCTCTTTGGTGCCTCCCTATCCATTTGCCGTCAATCAACCCCGCTCATGTTTCGAGCCTAAAGAAGTGCCACACTACTTTCGGAAATATTTGTGACAAGTACTGGGGTTCTCAAAAAAAATGCAATGGCTGAACTTTGCGAAACTCAAAACGTCCAAACCAATGCAAAGCATTCCGGATACTTGTGGCAAACAACAAACTGTCACATCATCTCAATACCATGCCAATTCCACACAATACTAATACGATCTATATAATACGAAGAAGCTTCCTTCCAATGCTAAGCCGAATGTACAAGTGAACTACTTCCTGGGAATGTTAAAACCAAAAAATGCTAGCTCACTGTTAACGCGAACCTAGCGCCAAGCTGCATAAATGCCGTGTTTAGT
>CAMXCT020006527.1:145000-210000 GCA_947184155.2 Cladocopium goreaui
AGACAAACTCATGTGCAGCGGATGGCAGTTGTATCCCTGGGGGGCTCAATATATTATACATAAATGTTTGATCCATAGAACACGGAGGATATTCTAGTCAAAAGGAATCAAGGTTAAACCAGTTGGATTCAAAAAACGAGAACTTAAGTTATCCTAAGTTCCTAGCAATGAATTATTTAGGCATTTAAAGGCCCATCATTCCTGACAGTTCTTGTTAAACATGTCACAATGCTCAGCGAAGTGCGCATGGCTTCGCTCGCATATCCAGCTGCTATCCCATGTAGTTTATGTTCGGCCATCATGATAACCCATCTATATATAAAACCAGTTATCACCATTTATAATTGGTAATTAATTGGCCTTAATTGTGGACATCTTTACTTTGTGTAAGTTTACAACGTTTCATAAGCATAAAATCCATGAAAAAATCTCCAGTATCACGGCCAACTGGTTCCTTCACAACTATGAAATCTGCCGTGGCCGTGGCCAGTTGGGATGCGAAACTGACAACATCAAGCTTGACATAATGAACTTAAGGCTCTGTTTCAAAATTTACTTTCAAAAAAAGTTCTGCGGGAATTAGTGAAGGACTAGTATCCCCAGAAAAATAGACATACAATTGTGTGTATATATATATATATGAAATATATATATATGTATATATATATGTGTGTGTATATATATATATGTACCAGTAGTACCGCACAAGGCGGTGGCGGAAGTTTCAGAATAGGAAACCTATAGGAGACGTTGGTTGTTGTGAATCACGGATGGCAGAGCGAATCCACTGATTGACCGAAAGGTGGTTGGAGTTGTGTTTGCTGGAATGGTTGCAATGGTTGCAGTGGTCACCTCACCCACAACTGCTGGATGTAGTGTGGTGTACTGCAACTGTAGTTGTAGTTGTAGTGTAGTGGAGTTGTAGTTGTGGTGTAATGTAATTAGTGTAGTGTAGTTGCAGTCATATAGTTGTAGCTGTAGTTGTTTTGTAGTTGTAGTAGTTGTTGTTGTAGTTGTAGTTGTAGTTGTTGTTGTTGTTGTAGCTGTAGTTGTTGTGTGGTTGTAGTTGTTGTGTAGTGTAGTTGTAGTAGTAGTAGTAGTAGTTGTTGTTGTAGTTGTTGTAGTTGTTGGTGTTGTTGCTGTTGTTGTTGTTGTTGCTGTTGTTGTTGTTGTTGCTGTTGTTGTTGTTGTTGTAGCTGTAGTTCTAGTTGTAGTTCTAGTTGTAGTTGTAGTTGTTGTGTAGTTGTTGTAGTTGTTGTAGTTGTTGTAGTTGTAGTTCTAGTTGTAGTTGTAGTTGTTGTGTAGTTGTTCTAGTTGTAGTTGTTGTAGTTGTAGTTGTTGTAGTTGTAGTTGCTGTTGTTTTTGTTGTTGTTGTAGTTGTTGTAGTTGTAGTTCTAGTTGTAGTTGTAGTTGTTGTGTAGTTGTTGTTGTTGTTGTAGTTGTTGTAGTTGTAGTTGTTGTGGTTGGTGTTGTGGTTGTGGTTGTTGTTGTTGTTGTCGTTGTTGTTGTTGTTGCTGTTGCTGTTGTCGTCGAAGTTAAGGTAGTTAAGTTAGTGAAGTTAGTTAAGTTAATCAGTGTCTACTTTTTCGACATCTTCACGTCAAAAAAGGCTCAAAACCCTCAGTTTTTTACACTGTTGACTTCGAAATGTGCTTCGCGCCACAACGGCGTGCACTTTTTCGACACTTTTTCGACATCTGAACCTCCAAAGTGGTCCGAACCCCTAGTGTTTTTAACATTTTGACTTGGAAATGTGCTTCGCGCCACAACGGCGTGCACTTTTTCGACATCTCAACTTCCAAAAGTGGTCCGAAGCTGGTGTGTTTTGTGCATTTTGACTTGGAAATGTGCTTCGCGCCACAACGGCGTGCACTTTTTCGACATCTCAACTTCCAAAAGTGGTCCGGACCTGGTGTGTTTTGTACCTTTTGACTTGGAAATGTGCTTCGCGCCACAACGGCGTGCAACTTTTCATCTCTCATCTGGCCAGCTGGCTCCGCACCCGCCGCTTTAGCGAGCCTACTTTTCGACTCTCCGGAGCCACAAATCATTGGAAAAACACAGTGTTTCGCGACTTCCCTACCTTTTCGCGCATCTGCATCTTCTTTCTTCTGACTCTTTCTCTTCTGACTCTTCTCACCTCTGCTTTTCAACTGTCCATATTGTCGGAAGTTTCACTTCTAAACTTCCTTCGATAAATATATACACACACACATGGTTGAAACAAGTGTCCGCGCCTTGGGCAAACGCTTCAACAACTTCACCTTGCACAGGAACCTGCCATGGCATTTTGTCAGCGAAAAAAATGGGCGCCTGATCTAAAAATAGCATGGCATAGCCTCCGGTCATAAAAGACGTATGGAACATGGCCGATTTATGAATGGTTTATACATATTCTACATGACATGGTGATTTTCCAAAGCTATGTCCCCACATAGTATATAGTTAATATAGTTATAGATTAAATAATCTATACATGATATTGCTCGAGTGTCCGCGTATCCTGATTTTTTGTGTGGCAAAGACTGAGACCCACATCCAAGGGAACAGAACGAGGATGAGGACGGCATAATAAGTAGAAGTAGCTTCCTCAAGCTTAAATAAGCTATATATAATGAATAGATAGATACTTATATATATCTAGCTTTAAATTATCTAGCTTATATAAATAGATAATCAGAATAGATAGATATAGATAGATACTTTCTCATGACTTGTCATGTTTCTTTGAACTTGAAACCACGTGGAATAAGCTTGGAACATCCGGGAAAACATATGCCATCTTTCTGGGTTTCTTATCTCAGCAGTGTCTGTTGTGTAAATGGCCCCGTGTTCAAAAGAAATATCAAAAATGACAGTCCCATCTAACTATGAATGTATCCACCTTGAGTCCTAGTCTGCTAGTTGGCCTAGAATTCGGCGCAAACTCATTCACTATTTTTCACGTTTTATACCCTCTGGTAATTTAACATAGCTATTGAAAATGACCATTTATAGTGGATTTACCCATTGAAAAATGGTGATTTTCCATAGCTTTTTGTATGTTTACCAGAGGGTAAATCCATCTTCTTGGTCAAATGCCATTCTTCCATATTTTTCCCTTCATCTTGATGGTTTAATCACCCGGTGATGCCATATTCGTCTGTGGCACATATAGGTCTGCTCATCCACCTCGGAGCCGAGAACTAACAGTTTGAAAAAAAACTGTTAGTTTACTGGAGGGTATGTAACATAAGTGGCGGTCAATGATTGTTCGATATATTTCTATATTGCTGGTTGAAACCTTTCAATTCAAAAAAGACAACTTAAAAAGCGTGGAAGAACAGGGAGTGCACACTGGGCACAATCTCTAAATGTATCACTGGATCAGTGACATATCAATGGCATTGCGGGATGTCTACCTGATCCCCGTAGTACTAGTTCCAAAACATTTTGCCAAAAGTCATCTAACATAAAATACGCGGTGCCCGTTCAGCAAAATCTCTAAGATCAGCTTCCCATGGCTGACGTCCACCCACAGGTCTGGCACAGATCTTACCAACTGCTCAGCTTTAGTTTCTGCGTCATCAGAACTTCAAACAAGATCATCAAGATCTATTTTTTGTCAACAAGATACCACACATGCTTGGATTTCCCATGGTTGTGTCAGTGCTTGTGTCAATTTCTTGGAGGCGCCATGGGTAACAGTCACGTCTCACGCTGCGACGAAACGCGCCGAGCGACGTTGGCTCTGGACTCCCTGGGCGCAGATTTGCCCGCCGTGCTTTGATTGCAACCCATCTCCTGGGCGAAATTCTGGGTGAAATACCAGGAAACCATAGATATATCTATAGTTAGTGGGGTTTATAAACCATAGTATTGGTATAGATACTATAGATTAACTATAGATATATCTACTGGTTGGTGGTTTTAACCATTTTGAAAAATATGAGTTCGTCCCTGGGAAGGATGACATCCCATATATTATGGAAAATCAAACATGATTGAAACCACCAATCAGCTATGTACCGGATTCAATTGGTTTCAAGTATTTCACATACAGTGTGTTTTTTTAGGTATATGGAACATATAACTACTTTACGTCGATTTTGTTTTTTAGATGGATTAAGTATTTAAACCCTTGATGGATTGACAATTCAACTGTAATTATTCACTTTAGGTCTGAGTCTTCACCAAACCAAACTAACCAGTTTCATGAATCCAGAGTATGCACAATATGTTTTACCACACGCACACATACTTCGGTCCGTAAACATGAACGATCCCACACATGTATGGATATGTGGGCGTTTGATGGCGTTTGCGCGTGGGTGTGTGCCAATGTTTGTCCGTGATCGAATGCCCACGTTTACATGTAAGGTGGTACCCACTAGATAGCTAAGTTGGTTTTAAATTCCAATAACTAGGGTTCGTGCTAGATCTATCTATAGTTCCTGTAATTTACTATGGTTTAACAGTTTAACAAGCAACATCTTTACACAAGGATAGCTAAAAGTCTATAAATACAGAAGTGGCCCAAGAGAAGAACATATGACTCATGGCAGCTATTCACCTCAGAAACAAAAAAACATCACCAGTTTGTCCAAATTGGATCGGTTTCTGGAACAACCCGGCGATGTCGGTCTAGCCATTCCGGCATCCCTTCATGGCTGGCGCCAAGGCTCTCTGTTGGTTCGAGGTTGGTCCAACAAGAAGAATCAAACGTTGCAAGAAAATGGACGAGAGGCGCTTGAGCCAAGTGCCGCGCAAGAGAGGCAACTTACCCTCTGGTAAACTAACATAACTATGGAAAATCACCATTTTTAATGGGAAAATCCACTATAAATGGTCATTTTCAGTAGCTATGTTAAATTACCAGAGGGTACACTGGTCAGCTGGTGAAAGAACATCGCTTCGCCCCATACCAAAATGCTCCCATGTTGCTGAAATGGTGCTAGAATATTTAGCAACATTTGCTCCAAGAATGGCCCAGCTATTGCGGCAAGTATGCCACATCCACATTGCATGGAGCACATGGGACGGCACAGGGCAATCCAGGGGTTTATGGTTGGTTCATCACATTCCGCATTGCATAAAGCTACCATTTTGAAGTATGCTCCATTGCTGGACAAGCCAACTGGTCTGCACCTAATCCCGAACAATGGCTACATATTATATTTTACATATATACGGAATATACGGGACCTTGGTCTGCCCGACTGTAAAAAATGAATCGATATAAATGAACAAAACAGTATAGCAACATTGCTAACAGAAACAGAGAATGATTATATTGTTAGCAAATTTGCAAATGTTAAAGCACTAGTAACCATCCCCAAATATGGATTGCTTATTATTGCTTTACTAACATTACAAAAATGATCTAACAAATAGTATACTACCCTCGAGCCTGCCATTGGTTGGCAACTTGGATTCTTGCAAGCATGTACATGTGATGCACTTGCCATCTTCATGGGTGATATCTATCTATATATATATATATATCTCTCTCTTTATGTATATATATATATCTAATGTATCTATATCTATATATGTTGCTTATAAACCCAATTATGACGGGGGTTGCACTACCCCAATTTTAACCAGGTTTAGAGTATCAAGTAGAATAAACCGCCAAGTAATCCGGCCAAACCCTCTCCAAAACCCACCAATTGGCAAGCGGTATCTGTGGAGTTTCTGTTGGGTGAAACTGTGGCCATTGGAAACTGGAGAATTGCACATTTAGTTGGTATAGCCACATTTGCCACATGTTCAGACACACCCAACTATGATCTTGTTATTTACATCTCAAAAAAAAGTAACTATCAATAATCACCCCATTCCCCCACTCCCATCCATTCCCTACGTAAAACGCACCAGTACGTATGTTCCATGGATATTCCATGGATATTCCTCCATATGTTCCAAGTATTCCATGGATATTCCAATAAAAACCATGTTCCAAACCACCAACCAGTGTATATATATATATATATATACTGTATATATCTAACCCATTTATAGATGGAATAACCCATCTTAAACCATATCAATCCATTGGAATTTCCCCATTTCCGATTTCCCCATTGCCGGATCTCCCAGGTCATCCAGGTTATCCAGGTCACCACACTTCTCAGCCAAAGCCTGTAGGACCTCAGCCAACAGATTGGATCGGCACCTCTTGGATAGTGCCCCAAAAAACCGGGGGATGAAAACCACGAAAAAGTTGTTAATAGTGGTTAATACTGAGTTGATAGTGGTTAATAGTGGTTATTAAACCATAGTTTATTAATTAGGGTGGTACTCCTCCAATAGTCTAATACTTAAATGGTACCCTCCAATTAAACAACCGTTTGGGGGCTTATTAATCCAGTGTTGACATTAAGCATATCAACATAACATAACATATCAAATTTAACACACATATGAGTTTGATATATTGCGTTTTTTATAAACAAATTTTGACTCAAGATGAACAATTCATCAACCCCTTTGATAAAATAGCAAGCGGTGATGGGGAAAGAAAATCATTGTGAAATTGTGAAACGTCCAACTCCTTAAGTTTCCATGAAATTTATCAGTGGCAAGGCACAAGAACTTGAGGGCTACCGAAACCATATATATGCATTCACATCCATTTACCAGTTGTCCAAGGGTGGGACGCACCAAATGTAAAGGATTGTCGCCATGGACTCTCGATGAAACCCATCCCAAAATGATTCGAAAACACATGGCTTTCAGCGGCTTTCCATGCCTCTGAATGCACTTGTCCTGCTCGTGCATAGGCGCCTAGGCGTGAGGCTTAGCCAGCTTAGCCTCTCTAGCAGTCCTCCATCAAAAGCTTTAAATAGGAGATTCAAAAATGGTGGATGTTGCATTGTCACATTTCATTACCCAAGCGCCTACCATGTAGACTTTCTTACCGCGAGAATCTGTTAAACAGTATAACTGAACGCACTTTCTAGACTCTTTATGAAATTTTGTTTATTTTTATTTTATCAATCAATTCCCCATTTGTTTTGGATGATTTGCTATCGAAAATTCTCTCGCAAATCATCGGTCAAATCCGGGTAAATCATCTGACTCAATGGCCATTGTATGGACGCCAAGGATGCGGAAGCAGTCTGCGGAAAGTGAGCAAAAGACTGAGATAGATATATATATATATATATGATATATATATATGATATACATATATATATGATATATATATATATATATATCATATATGTGATATATATATATGTATATATGTGTATCACATATGATATATAGATATATATGTATATACTATATATATATGATATATATATATGATATATATATAATATATATAATATGACATATAGATATATGTGTATATATTATAGATATATATATGATATATATATATATATGATATATATGTGTATATGATATATGTATATATATATATATATAATATATATTTTATTATATATATATAGTTATAGGTATAGTTGTATATGCATGATAGTATCACAGTATTCACTCATCCCGACTCATCCCCCTTTGTCGCGTTGCCAATCTCATCCCGTCGCCGAGCGGCAAAAGACCATGGCGGCACTTTGGTGGTCGGCCTTGGGCATGGAGGCGTGGAGGCCTTCGCTATTGAAATCACCTTCAAAAAAGCAGCCTCCTCCAATTCCTACCATTGATACTATAAATAAATATATAATAATATATATATATGGTAATTGATGGTATCTATTGATACTAAACATAAATAAACATATATCTATTGGAAAATCCACCATCTACAGTTATGGCCCGAGTTATACCAGTTATAAGTACTAAGAAGTCACCCCATAGAAATAACATGTTTTTTATCCCACTGAAATAACCACTTATAAATTTCATAAATGGCCATAACTGTATTGGACTTGCACACAGAATTCACTGAATTGGATATTGGATGTTTTTTTTGCATGATTTTATCACAAAACACGTGTTGATCATCATTCAAAAGCAAAAACAATCCACGCCGCGACTTACTTCAGATAGTCATGGGGCCATGGCCGGTATCAATAGCAATGGGATTTGAGTCTGCGGATTACGATGCTGATCTGCAACCATATAGCTGCCGCCAGAAGAAAAACAAACGATGCGGAAACTATAATAGTTTTAATCCATTATACCCTCTGGTAATTTAACATAGCTATTGAAAATGGCCATTATTAATGGGAAAATCCACTATAAATGGCCATTTTCAATAGCTACGTTAAATTACCAGAGGGTATAATCCACTCTTACAATCCATAAAAATATCAAACCATCCATCTTTTTATCCAACATTCACCATGACTGGGGGTGTTTACAATTAAAATCAATAAATCATCTTTAAATAGCTCCTTCTGATGGTATATTAGGATGTATATGGTATATGATTTCATATGATTTCAGGAGCTTCAATTTGTTTCTCCTGTTCGGTTCACTCAAAACGAACATTTCCAGATGATGGTTTGCCCTAAATCATCAGTTATGGCAGTTCCCTGATGGAGGCTAAATGGTATATGAAGATTTTCTGATGCCGTAAACAATACCTCCGAGCGCTACCAAGTGACCATATTCAAGGTGGAGAGCACCTGGAGTGCTGGAGCTGTGTAGCCCTACGACACTGGGAGAGTCTTGGCGATTTCCGATAACTAAAGACGCTTAAAATAATATAATACCAAATGTAATGTAAGGTAAAATCATACAAATAAAGATTATTTACTGTATGACATAATAAATCAACATACATACGATATCACATTTTACAACATGTATATGTATATGTACTGTATGTATATATATATGATAGTATATGATGTGATAGTATATGATATGATACAAAAGCAATCGGTATGATATCATACGATATGCTATGATAAATTGCAAGATAATTCTAATATAATGATCAGAATAGCACTACATACACTGCAGCTATCTATCATTATCTATCTACAACTCGAACATTGATCATCAACAGGTTGGAGATCATGGTCCCAAGATAAAACATCAAAAATGACCAGTGAAATCATTGCGTAGATTTCTCCAAATGTTCAAGCAGCAACCAGAACACTATGTAATGTAATTGAACATCGGATTCGAGAATGTCAGATTATAATTGTGCAAACCCTGTGCAACCCAAACTTGCATCTTGAGTTGATTCAAAGTTCAAAACTGCGCGGCTACAAGCCTACTGTTCTTTAACCTAAAAGGCGACATCAAGAAATTATTACCCTATCGGTCATCGTATGTGATTTAACGCTTGTTTGCCAACAAATCAACACACCAAATTTTATTAATTAACAAAAACATAGAAAGTTCATTTATTTAATATGTTCATTGATTAATGTTCATTGATTCTTGTTCATTTTAGTCTTAAATCACATTTGTTTTTATTGGCTAATGTTCATTGATAAACAAAAAATATATGTATTTTCCCATGATGTTCCCACGCTTCACCATTAAAAGCCACCAACTTTGCATCAAAGACCAAGCAACCTGTGGCGCCATGTTCTGGAGCATCCGGCCGTAACCTGGGTTTCCCACCCCCAAGCTGTGAAATGTGCATCAATTCACTATAGATTTTCCAGGCAAAATTATGAGTTCATGGGATCTAATGGCGATATAGATATATAGATGACATTAGATCACCAACAAAAGAGTATTTGACTTACCCTTTGGAAATCGAACATGACTAGCTGGCAAATCACCTAGTTAGTTTTTCATGGAGGTTTATAGTTGGAAAAAAAAACATCTACAAATGGGGGGATTTGCCATTTGCATCCATTTGCCATCTCAAAAAACGGAACAGCTTCATCCTTTCCTCCTTGAAATCTATTGAAATCTTCCGGAACTTCCGAACAAACGGCCGTGTTTTCTCTGAATCGTCAGCTGATCGAAACTGGCGCGGGACTGGTGTTGAGCAAGCTGAAGGAGTGCAACGTGAGCCTCGGCTTCAAGGAGAGTTCACAGGAGTCTCCGATGGTTTCCTGCTAAGTTGGTGCACATAACTCCAATAACTATGGTTTATGGTACCTATAACTATAGTTAATGGGGTTTATAAACCATCTTATAACTGGGGGGCTCCACATTGTGGAATGTGTTGTTCCTCACTTCTGTTTTTCAGCACTCAGAAACGATGATGCCTCTTGTTCTGTTTGTCCCTGAGACCAAGGTGCAATGAAATCACTCAGGCTGAGTTACCCTTGTGCTCCAAATACATTCTGAGAAGGTGTGTAGGCCTTAAAAACCAACCTGAAATACTGTCTCACAAGGTCTTTGGAGCTGTGAAGATATTAGAAAACTCAGGAAATCATTAGTGTAATAATATGCAATAATACGGGCAAACACTTCGATTTGCCCGCGCTTGTCGGCGGCCATCTTCGTATGTGCTGAAAACGTGGTAAAAATGGGAGTTTTTAGTTTTTTTTGCATCATGGTTAACTTAATGTTGTATATCGGCACGCACAGCATAGGGACCTGTGCGAGTCTCTTACACATCATCATCATCATCATCATCAGACCCTTATTGAAGATCTTCAATGAATGTAGAAGTTTAACGGGGGTGGGAGAATTAAACCCATATTTAAGATCTTCAATGAATGCAGAAGTTTAACGGGGGTGGGAGAATTAAACCCTTATTAAAGATCTTCAATGAATGTAGAATTTGAACGGGGGTGGGAAGATTAAACCCTTATTGAAGATCTTCAATGAATGTAAAGTTTAACCGGGGTGGGAGAATTAAAACCTTATTGAAGATCTTCAATGAATGTAGAAGTTTAACGGGGGTGGGAAATTTATATTCCCTAAATACCCTGGTTGATCTTCCAAATTGAATGTAAAGTCTAACGTTTGATATCCCCAAGTGTGCAGCATAGAAGGGCTGTGGGCGAATCGGGGTGTTTGCGCGCAATAATACTATATATATATAGTTAATACATGTTCATAGCTAATAGTGTTGCAGTCAGGGGATATTAGTTCCGGTTGTACTATGAATATGGTCTCGCTGGGCTCTGCTGCGCCAGCTGTCGACTGTGAAACTCATCAGCTTTGTCTTGGACCGCCTGCCGCGTGATCGGAGCTTATGGGATTTGATCACTGGCCATTCCAGGATCCTAAATTGGAGGTACCTACCATATATAAGGCCTATATAAGGCCTATGTAAGTGAATATCACCACAAAATATGGCCAAAAATATGGTACAGTACCTCCATTTTAGGATCCTGAAATTCCCATTGTTTATCAATTTTATCAGGATTGAACCAACATACACGTGGATATGAATGGGAGCCTCCGTTAATTTCACACAACTATGAAAAAGGTCCATTTATAGATGGTTCACCTGTTAAACATGGTGATGTTCATTGACTTTCAACAGCTACCCTCTGGTAATTTAACATAGCTATTGAAAATCACTATTTTAAATAGGTAAATCAATTATAAATGGGGTATTTTCAATAGCTATGTTCATTGGGGGCCAGCTATGTTCATTGGGGGCCACCATTCTATATTCCATCGGGCCATAGGAAATGGAAGTGCAGAATGCCAAAAAACCTCTCGCTAGAAAATAATTGACTGGCATTTCCTGAGGAAAAGATAGAAAAGGGCTTGAGTCAGAATTACCCACGGGATGCTGATGGATGCTGACATGCTCGTAGGTTCTGACCCACCTTCATATAGGCCAGACCTGTAGCTTAGGATTTTATACCCACCAGTTCTTTCCCCAAGGCTCAGAAGTTGAAAGTGAGACTGTTGCCATTTGGGAGGTTCCATGGGGGTATGTACCCCAATAGCTGGATGGTTTATTTAGTAATTATTTCATGGAAAATCCCATCTATAAATGGATGATGACTGGGGGTACCACCATTTTAGGAAATCCCCATTTCAATATTGAAGCAATGATTGTGAATGTGGGATGGGGCCCCCTAGCTATGAGACCATGTAACTTGGGACATCCATTGGGTGAACCTCACCCTGGCGTTCATCAACTCTGTAACCCCACTTTGCCATGTAAACCCTTTTTTTTTCGATGATCTACCTATGAAACATAATAAAAACAGTGATGCTCCACATAGCTATTTTCTAGATTACTAGAGGGTATCCTTGCAACATCCATTGGATATTAATATGAACCATGAGTGAAAAAAATATGATTGTTCATAACAATAGTGATTATCACACCAGCCACTCTTGGTTCCACTTGCCTGAAATATGACAAATATAGATTCACCTCGAGTATAACATATATTATATGACCATGATTAACCATTAACCATTCTTGAATAAACTTAACAGCTATTAAAAAGGAAAAAATGAAAACAATGATCAAGCATTCTTAACCATAAACAAATAATAACCACCTGACAGATCCATACCTCGGCCAGGCAAATCATGGACTTCCGATGGTCAATTGCCTTGGGGCGTTTGGGGATGGTGGTCACCTAGCCATCCGGGATTTGACATGATTTGATATTGCAAATTTGGCCTATTGGTCATCATATAATCGATACACGAGTAATAAATAAATAAATAAATAAATCAATAAATCAATCAAAAAAAAAAAAATATATATATACATAGTCATCCAAAATTGGAATTTCAACCAGTAATTTGGAGTTGAAGTTTCAGAGGACGGGCCCATGTCCTTACTATCAGGTCATGTGCTACAAAGCTTTGGCCTTGGCTCAGTGTGTTCTTATTGCAGTCATCAAAGACTTGACCGTTGGTTCTATCAGATTCTATCACTCGTTTTGCTGTCGTTATTCGTCGTGCGCAAATTCCGGTAATTTGGCACAATAAACCATCCCTAATATCATCATAAATGGGTGGTAACCATCTTCTCTAAATGGTAGTTAATAATGGTAGCCAGGGTTTACCACACTGAATGACTGTTAATCACGGCTAGTATTATATAATCACTATCCCACCATTTATAGTTGATTTTCCAATTAACACCAAACTATTATAAACGTAAATACTATTTTTATATAGTTATATAAATCACTATCAACCATTATTACAGTAACCACCATTAATCACTATAAATCACTTTTGACCACTATTAACCACTATAAATCACGTTTAACCACTATTAACCACGATTAATCACTATTAACCACTATTAACCACTATTAACCCACATTACTTCACCATGCGAAATCTCGGGGCAACATCAATTCCACGGAAGTTCACCGCCTGAGCGTCCCAACCAAGTTCAGTTTCACCAGTGCATGCAACGCTTGAGATAGCCTGCGATGCACATCACAACACATACCCTCTGATAATTTAACATAGCTATTGAAAATACACCGTTTATAGTTGATTTACCTATTCATCATGGTGATTTTCTATATAGTTATGTTAGTTTACCAAAGGGTATCCATTTTATTTCATAAACCACAATAAACCACACATATATGGAGGTTTCCTGAAATGGGGGTACCCCACTAGGATGGTTTATTTCATGGAAACTCTTATCTATAAATGGATGAGAACCCCCGAAACGAAACCATGGTTT
The DNA here is from genome assembly GCA_947184155.2 of Cladocopium goreaui. Lineage (NCBI taxonomy): Eukaryota > Dinophyceae > Suessiales > Symbiodiniaceae > Cladocopium > Cladocopium goreaui. The sequence continues at coordinate 158,505 of CAMXCT020006527.1, forward strand.
GATAGGTAATTTCCACATTTGTTTGGGACCATTTAGGAGGTGTTTAATATGAACGGGGGATGGGATTATCCAGTTGTGTCCTCAGAATTAAGTATAGTCTTATATATATATAGGCATAATATATTCTGGAGAGCAACATGTAGAATCAACGAATTACCACACTAGGACATGTCAAGAGTATACTCTCTGGTTTTATGTCCGGCTCCAATCTCTGAACTTCTGGTGCTGCAAATATTGATGTGAGTCGTTCTATCCTCACCTCACCCACACCATTGACGCAAATTCAAGAGCACAACTGCTCACGGTTTGCAAATGCAAATAGAACGCGAACATAGAGTTGAAACATGTCTAATATATAATATACATATATAGGTCTATAACACATTCAACCACTCCTGGAAAAGTACCAAAAACTCAGGCATCTTATTCCTCCATCTGTGGAGGGTGGCTGCAAGGGGTCTTTTTTGGAATGGGAACTGCAGGGAAAAAAATGCACAAGCGTTTGTTCTCGATCTTTTCTTTCCTTCGCAATGCATGGCAGCATGTAATGTTGGACACAGATCGACATACTCTATTTTAAGATATTTTAAGTCTCTTTGCCCCGTGGGTGGAGTTGTCTATCATGGACTTAAAAAGAACCCACGGTTAGCAACAGCAGCGCGACACATTTTTTTGGCCTAGCTGCCAGGATATCCAAAATTCATGAAATATCACGGGTGAATGAGTATGGGCATTCCCTTTGTAAATCTGATTGCCCCCGCAAATCTTTGGGGTAGAGAGAAGATAATGCAAAAAAAAACATGAAACAAACACAATTTCTAGGGATTTCTTTCTTAGGTTCAGAAGAAAAAAGGTCAGGGTTACATTCCACACTTCTCACATCAGCTGCCTTGGCAAATCTTGGGCTCCCAAACTCCAAGGGCTGAAAATCTCGCGAGTGGTTTGGGATTTGTGTCGCCTCAAATGGTGGACCAGTTCGGATTAGCCTCCTGTAATGGTATCATAATGCATCATCTCATATATATATATATATGGCAGGGTTTCCATTAATCTCTGTTAATGTACTAGTGTACTGGAGGCCCGCCTTGTTCTCCCCCCCGGGTTTCCTCTGCAAGTTCCATTGTTTCACATCCTGGAAAGTTGGCAAATGCTGGACCTCGCACTGGGGCATTGCTATTTTAAGGGTTGTCAGGGGGCAAAATGTTGCCAGTTTGTGGTCCTGTAATAGGAAGAAACCTCTATCATGTGGGTTTGTAAAGGTGATCCCCTATATAAATCTTTAGTTCCTGTTCTCTGTCTCTGTATCTCTGTCCATCGCCTTCAGAGTTCCTATTCACTTTGGCGGTTTTCCCCAAGACTTCAGATGTTCTAGTATCACGGGTCCAGATTTGGCTGTCTGAAAAAAGGCTCCCCCAATGCCAATAGATTCTCATCAGTTTTCCCAACAAAAATGCAATATATTGCTAGAAATTCACCATTTCGGACTAACCCAATTCATAGTATTGTATACAGTTATAGCCATTTATTAGTTATAACTGGTTATAAGTGGGATTATACATGTTATAAATGGGGTTATAAGTACTTACAACTGGTAAAGGGCCATAACTGTATTGTTGGTTCCCTATACTCCACTGCCCTCTGCAACTCCAACATGGCAATACGGAAAACCCACAGCAACACCTCCATAACGGAAATATTCCACGGGGATTTCCCAGCCACGTTTGAAGCCGAAGGGTATTAAAAATCCATGACGTTCCCATTGAAATTCCCATATGTTGATGGTTAAATCATGTTAAATCCCTATGTATCTCACTATATAATAATAATCATACCATATTCCCCATAAACCATAGGTAACCAACTTTTGTAAGTCAACTTCGCAATCATAAGGCAGCCATAAATCCCTTTAAATGTCATTAAATCACCATATTTTCCTCTGATTTTCCTATGGTTTTCCTAGCATTTTCCCATGGTTTTCCAACACCCCATGAAAGTATTACCAGGCTCCGCACGAGTTTGTCCAAGGCGACCCGCTCCTCCTTCAACCTTGGAATCGGAGATGTTTTTGTTTTTTTTTTTCCATAGTTTTACCATCAACAGGGGCCCCCCAGGTATAAGTTGGTTTATAAACCATTATAATCCCCATTAAATATAGTTATATCTACCATAAACCATTGTTAAGCCACTTATGAACCAACTTAGCTATCTTGGGGGCCCCACCCTGTAAGGATTATACCATTGGTTAATATACTGTTAATAATGGTTTATATATGGTTATTATATGCTTAATGATGGTTCATAATAATCTGGCTGGTGGTTGACCTACCCCTCTGAACAATAATAGGCCGTTGGGATGATGAAATTCCGAATGTATGGGAAAATAAAAAATGATCCAAACCACCAACCAGCAAAGGATTATAATACCATTGTTTTGAGATAATATGGATCACACTATGTAATTGAATATGGATTTTATTTACCAATGAGGGATGCAGTTGAGGTGAACAAATTGGGTATAACCATGGCTATACAACCGCTATAAATAAAACCGTGGTTGTATAACCCTACAACTACCATCAACACTAAGGATTATAATATATGTTTGAACTAAGGAAAATTTGTTAAGATCATATGGGTTTAGGGGATGATGATGATGATGATGATGGTGATGATGATGATGATGATGTTGATGAGGAGGAGGAGGAGGATGAGGATGACGATGATGATGATGATGGTGATGATGATGATGATGGTGATAAAATATGTCTAAAATAATCAGTCAGTTATTTATTGATTTTATGGGAAAACAAATCAATAACTGATCATTTTGATCGGTTTCCCTACGCTTCTATTCATATTAAAAATGGGTTTGAAGATTGTTCCCCCATTTTTTATCCTTGCCCCATGATATGTTCATAATATCCCATTGTTGATGGTTAAATATGATAGTCACAAGATATTCATAGATATTCCCATTCTCTTCCCATGATAATTTCATGCCATTGCAGGCCATCATTTTCCACATGTCTTACGGGAAAAAGTCGATTGCAACTGGGGCCAGCGCTCCAGCCGCGCAAAGGCATTCAACCTTTGCGCAGTTTCACAGCTGAAAAAGCCATGCGCAGTTTGCCATGCGAGACATGGTGAAATCTTGAAAAAGTCAGGCGCATCAATTGCTGCTTGGTGGTTTCAACCATCTTGAAAAATATGAGTCAATGGGAAGGATTATCCCATATATTATGGAACATAAAAAAAGTGTTCCAAACCACCAACCAGATTGGAACTTGAAGGGCTTGAAAGTTGGCTCAACTTGCCATTGTTCTCCTCCAGTAATGGAAAACATCGTTATGGCAGCTATGGAAAACATATGAAAACATGGGATTTTCCACATGACTCATAGAGCTATTGAAAATCCCCTATTTGTTGATGATTCATGGTGATTAGCACAGGGGCGCTGTATTTTTGCTCCGCATGCTGAGCATGTGAGAGATTTATGCAAATGTTCACGAACTCTGAGTGATCGATGCGGATATTATATATATATATGTTATATGCATAGATATAGACAATATAGAGAATATATATATAATTATATATATTATATATATATAATTGTATATATATATAAATAAGATCAAATATATCCTACATTTATCCTACTACAATGGTGATTGTCCACATCTTTTTGTTCACCCTTGTAGCGGCTGCTTCCTCCCAGGCTGCCCAACAAATTGGCCACGTGCTGTGCCTTGAATTCCGCACCATTTCTGCCTTGGAAAGCTGGGGATCCCAAAGGTTTTTGTTACTGTGATCCCATCAATGGGAATGTTCGATGTTATAATAGCTACACTATAGGAATACTATAGGAATACTATAGGTTATAGATAATTCTAATAACTGTTATAGTCTATCTACCTATGATCAATGGGAATTTCAGGATCCGATTTATTGGAGGTACCGATTCCATATATGTTTGACCTATTTTTTAGGCCTAAATTTCATGGAATATCCCCACAAAACATGGCCAAAAATATGGTACTAGCGTACCTCCATTGAATCGGATCCTGAAATTCCCATTGATCCAATATTAACCAAAAAACACCCCCAAACCATGGTTGACTAGGGAAATTACATGAAATTACACATAGTTTTAGGACCATTTAGTGGGATGTTTAAGCTTGAGATGGGAGTCATTTCAGCCACAGGGAAAAGCCCTGCAAAAGAAATGATTTGGGCATGCTGAGCTAACAAGGATCCGATCTTACCAATAACAAGCGCGACGCAGAACAGCGTGATCTAGTTTTGAAAATGCCGTATGCGTATGCGTCTTTGTTGGGACATCACCTGCTGTTTCTGAACACAGTTTTAGATTTGGATGGATTTCGACATTAGTTGCTTTACAGCCTTGGAAGCCTGGGATACAACACTATTCCATCCCCCGTAATCTGAAAAATATCCATATGGGCCCAATATCCCGAACCAGAGTTTACAGGGTGCTATTTATACATATATATATATATATACATATATGATCCCGGTCCCCGGTCCCGTAGCCTCCCCCAATGGTATGGTCCCCTACTCCCTGACCTAGAATCTTTCATTTCCATGGTATTTACAGCATTTTGGATGCAAAACCTCATATTTCCATGGTATAGAAAATGACAGCATTGCATTGAATAATATTAAAAGCTGATATCACCTACTTATATAGGAACTAAAGAGTATAGTTATAGGTAAACTAACATAAGTATGGACAAATGGTCATTTATAGTTGATTTACCCATTAAAAATGGTGATTTTCCATAGTTTTTTGTATGTTTACCAGGTCGGGTATATGTTCTAATAGTGGGCGATGGGATTCCCATGAACTCCAATCATTTCCCATAAGTTCTAATAAGCCAAAAAAAACCCGCCAACCACCCATATACCCTCTGGTAAACATACAAAAAAACTATAGAAAATTACCATGTTTAATGGGTAAATCCACTATAAATGGCAACTTTCAATAGCTATGTTAAATTACCGGAGGGTAAATTGATGGTTCATACCAGCCATTAAAAGAAAAAATCCTGATGAATTTGGAATGGTAAAGACTACTGCTTTACTCACATTAATGGCATTTCATGACCATATCCATATCCCATATTATGTCCCCATTACCTTCTGGTAAACATACAAAAAGCTACTGAAAATGGTGATTTATAGTGGATTTACCCATTGAAAATGGTGATTTTCCATAGTTATGTTAGTTTACCAGAGGGTACAAGGTGGTGCCCCAAAGTTATAAGTTGGTTTATAATCCCATTAACTATAGATATATCTACCATAAGTCCTAGTTATTAGAGTTATAAACCAACTTAGCTATCTTGGGGGCACCACCATGTTCTAAACACATCAGTCACTGATCATCAGTCCCGTCAGTCCCGAGGAATTCGCCAAGGGCACTAATGCCCTCCCGCAGCGCGCCCAAGAGCGTCTCATCACACAGAAGCACCTGATCAGCCGACTCCCGGCGCTAAAAATGTGGTGCCGCAGTTCGGAAACGCTAAGTTGGTGAACATATCATAATATAATATAATATAATATAAAATAATATATATATATATAATCAATCATAATCATCTCTCTCTATATATATATATATATATCTAGGCTGACTATTGGCTAGCTGGGGTTTAAGATGTTTAAGGTGATCATAAGGAATCTTTCGGTGAAACCAGGAGGCAAATCTGGAAACCATCCAGCTGTGGCTGTTAACCTAAAGCCGGTGAGGCCCGTCGATTTCGCAATGGATTCCGAATGCTGGAAGAAGCCAGGTAAAATCCCACTCATGAAATCCCACTCAAACTCACAACCTGGAAAGGGGCTCCCCTTGGGAAAACCAATGCAAAGCCTGAGCTGGTTGGTGGTTTCAACCTACCCCTCTGAAAAATGATGGAGTTCGTCAGTTGGCGTTATGACATTCCCAATGAATGGAAAGTCATAAAATTCCATGGTTCCAAAGCACCAACCAGCTGAGGCAATGTGAATCCTGCTATTTTCCAAATCCAGAGCCCGTGCCCAACCCATCCAACCCCGCAGCTCGCCTTGGCGTAGGCATTGGCCACTGTGGCCACGCCTCTGGCGGTTTTTTGTTGATTACGTCCAGTAAATAAGGTACTTACCCTCTGGTTATGACTAACATAGCTATTGAAAATGATGATTTATAGTGGATTTTCCCATGAAACATGGTGATTTTCCATAGTTATGTTAGTTTACCAGAGGGTAAATATCGTGAAATAGCAAATAGTTAATGATTTAGTCGTGAAATATACTGAAGAATCAAGTGCTCTAGTACCGTTTTTCTTTCTATCTCTAATATCTAGATTCATAGAACTAAGAGTGACTAAATAGTGAATCTAATAGCATTGTTAGTATTGGACACGCTTACTTGTTTTAAGAACATTAGTCGTTAGTATCATGAAGGGTGATATTTATATTCATGAATAATGATTGCTTCATACTAATGTTGTTCATTCATACTATATCTGCATGACTAACATCTGGTAATATTAATGGAGCTTGAACAAAAAAACACTGTAGCTTTGGGATAATCACCGCCTTCCGGTCCCCATCATTCCAGTGACATCGCGACAATCATATAGTTTAATACATATAGATAATATTGTTTAGTCTTGTTTAATACAAATTGATTTACTTTTCCTTACTAGGAATTTTTGATCGGATCCCATATGTATATGTATATGTGGTTATATATCTAGTCTGGGTAAATTATAATATTTCACTAACCTGCATAGTTCGGCCATTTTGTGATAATTTCCCATAAATAAACCATGAATTCCAGGGTTCGGGAGAACAGGGTTCGATCGTTATAATTTACCCAGATATAGAGATAAATATACCCTCTGGATCCCTCTGGTAATTTAACATAGCTATTGAAAATGGCCATTTATAGTGAGTTTTCCCATTTAAAAAAAAGGTGATTTTCCATACTAGTTATGTTAGTTTACCAGAGGGTATGGCAATAACACGTGACCATCATCCCACATCTCCCTGCCCAACCTTGCGGAGTGAATTCCACTATTCTCCTCGCAGTCCAACCTCAACAGAATTGCTGGTCCGTTGGGTCCTTCGTTGGATGTTTCCCATCGCGGTTTTCCCAAGGGAGGTCGCTCAATATACACAGAACCGCCCTTTAAAGAAATCTATCCCGGATAGGATCGAAATGGACAAATAGGCAAGTATCGGCAGGTCGTGGGTTTTCCACTTAAGTATCCTGATTTTTGTGAATTTCAGTAGCTTCATCTCAATTCCCATGACGGATCCATGGGGCTGCTATATATGGTAACATGGATACCATCAATATACCCCCTTTATGTTAGCATATAGCATATATACAAGCACCATGGATCCTATGGGAATGATCCTCAGGGTATCGTCACTGGTCACTGGTCACTTCAAAATCTTCACCGCTGGGGATCCCAAACGGCTCAACTTCTTAAAGAGCTCCGTGTCAGCCAGCTGGCAGCAGGGCTCCGGGAGATGTCTTGAAATGGCGGGATCTCTGGTAAACATACAAAAAACTATGGGAAATCACTATTTTTAATGGGTAAATCCGCTATTTCTATGGCCATTTTCAGTAGCTTTTTGTATGTTTACCAGAGGGTAGTCCCCGGCGTTTTTGGGTCTTCTCTCCCTCTCCATTTCGCCATCTGGAAAAACACAGCAATAACAAAGTACCAAGAATCACCCATGCATCCGTCCATCCATCCATACAAAGTGGGGCCCCCTAGATAGCTAAGTTGGTTTATAACTCAAATAACTATGGTTTATGGTACCTATAACTATAGTTAATGGGGTTTATAAACCATCTTATAACTGGGGGGCCCCACATTGTATGTCCACAGAAAAACCCGATCCCAGATGATCGCCCGTCAGGAGCTTTTCTCGTCCCGCGCGTGGTGCGGAGACATCTAGAGATCTCAGCATGTCTCAGCTCATTGCGAACCAACACCTCGGTGGAGCTCACTAAGGTGAGTGGACTACCCTCTGGTAATTTAACGCAGCTATTGAAAATGGCCCATTCATAGTTGATTTACCTATTAAAGATGGTAATTTTCATTAATTTTCTATAGCTATGTTAGTTTACCAGAGGGATCCAGAGGGTAGTTTCCCCCATTTGTTGCCACATGGCCAAGGTGTTTAAACACATGGCAATGATTTCCTTTGTTATCCTGTTTGATTTATTAATTGAGTTGGGCACCATCCTCCCCAACTTCCAAGGTTTACCCGGTTTGCGCCGGAGACTGTTCAAATTCACCAGGATCCCCTCAAAAGATTGGCCAAGTGGGCGTGTTGAATTAACCTTTTACAGGGTAAAAAGGGTAGAGTGGCCCTGTGGCCGTAGTTTTTTGTTGCATCACACCATATCACACCATAATAATTACACCTCATGTTATCTTATTCCCCCATCCCCTCTCCCGGAAAGAACGCCCCATCGTACTGACTGAAATGATTGCTGAAGCTAGGAACCATGCTGGGAAAGAAACAGGACATTTCATTTTCGATGAGGAAATCATTGAAATTCAAAGTCTGAAATCTAGTTACGAGTCTTGTTGCTTACAACAAACCCAAAAAATATGTATGTTGTTGGTGCTATCAAAATCATTGAAATAACACTTTTGCGAGTGAAATCACCATTTTATATGGTTGTCAAAAGATGTCAAAACACAAATTTAAAAATACATCATGAAGATTATATCATCTTTTTAGCAACCATATATAATAAACTGTTGTGAAATCAATAACCCCTAATCCCCACTTCTTGGAGCGAAATCCGTCAATTTCCACCACACTTCTCCAATGAATTCCCCCCAAAAATATCAGCAGCATCTCGGGAAAAAACTGGCAAATTTCTGGTGTTTTTCCTAATATGTTTCACAATTTTCCATGTTTTTTCCCCACATTTCACCACATGTTCAATGGGTTTTCCATGGTTTTCCATGGGTTTTTCGCCCATGTCCGCGTCGCCATGGCGCAGTGCCAGGTGTTGAGCGCCGCCACGGCCAGGAGCCGCACCTCGCGGCAGCGATCCTCCACGCCGTTCTTGCAGCCCGCCTCGGCAGATGGGAACGGAAGCGTAGTGCTTGGTGAAATTCGTTCACCATTTATCTGGGTAAATTATGGTTTATGGTACCTATAACTATAGTTAACCATCTTATAATATCTTATAACTGGTTATGTAGGTAAATATTCCATCACCATGGAGCATCTGGGCATTTATGATGATCCATTATGGGATGTGGTGAAATGAGTTACCAGACTTATAGAATTTTATAGATGAGTTACCAGAAATTTTACAAAGTGGGGCCCCCGTTTACGATAGCGTTCTAAGTTGGTTTATACCTCCAATTTCACTATGGTTTATGGTACCTATAACTATAGTTAATGGGGTTTACAAACCATCTTATAACTGGTTATATGCTCCATGTATGGATTGTTTACCTACATTTACTCCAAAAATGGTTCAAATGTAGGTAAATCTTCCAGCACCATGGAGCATCTGGGCATTTATGATTAGCCATTATGGGATATGGTGAAATTATGGTTAGATATTCATTTAATTCACCATTTTTTGCTAACCATTAGGTGAAATTATGGGGTTACCCGACCCGGTAAACATACCAAACAAACTACGGGAAATCACCATGTTTAATGGGTAAATCAACGAACTAAATGGACATTTTCAATAGCTATTTTGACATAACCAGAGGGTATCTCATGATTGTCTAACCTTAGTGGTTTGCAAAAATGTTACTAACCCTTGATTGGTAAACCTGGTTCATTAATGGTCAGCTAATGTTTAACCTTAGGAGTCCAACAACACAAAGAATGTAGGGTTTTACATCATGGTAACCATTGGTGGTTAAAGTAGTTAGGTATTAACTATTGGTTGAGTCAACTAATGTTAACTAATGGTTAACATTAACTAACGATTGATGAACCATGAATTTATAGCAATTAGTGAACAAATGCTTGAACAGTTAGTTAGAACTTCAATAATGGTAAATGCAATGACACATGATAAATGTTATCAATATGAATGATTATGACTGATGATTACATTCATAAACCATTAACTAATGGTTGATTTTTGGCCATTAAAGTATCCCATCAATCATGGTAAATGCAATGGTAAATGGATTAACTAGTGGTTGATTCACGATATGATGTTTGTGGTTCAGTAATGGCGAATGATTATCAATAATGGTTAACCATCAACTAATGAATCATAACTAGGGAACAATGGTTAATGTAGTTAATGAACAAATAGTTGATTAACTAATGGTTGAATTTCCGCAATGAAAGTATCCAGAAATGTTAACAATGGTTAACACGAGCTATGATTTGTTGTGATTCATTAATTCCTGGTTGCAAGAATGGTTGATAATGGCGAACAGTTAGATAACCATTGTTCGTGTTAACCATTTTATTATTCTTGTGGTTCAATAATGCCAAACGATTGTCAATAATTGTTTATTGATGATGGTTTGTCATATTTACAGTGATTTTCAATGTTCCCCATGATTGCTTGTTTGCTCACCCCACTTAGTAAGTGGGTTAAAAGTTACAGCATTATATAATGTTGAATTATTATGATTATAACGTCACTATATCAACTGATCTTGCTAATTATTATTCTATAATAGCCAGTTATGTTAGTGGTTAAATATTGGTGAATGATTATGGAAATAGATTATGAACTTAATTAATAATCATCATCAATAAAAAAAACAAACATTCATATTGTTAACCACAACTAGGGAACAATGTTAAATTTAGTTAATTTAAACAATGGCCTGTTAACTAATGGTTGTGGTATATTTAGAATAATGATTGGTTAAGTGAAAGTTAATGTTCAAGAGGCAATCTATATTGTATAGTGTTAAATAAAAAATAAGTATATATAAACCATGATTACTGTAACAATTGTTTTTAACAAATTGACAATATCAAATGACCATCATCAATATTATCTTAGTGGTTCAACGGTTCAACCATGGTGAGTACTTATTACTAATTGCTTAAGCATCACTAAGGAACAATGGTGAAGCTAGTCAATTATCATCGTTGATTAATTAGCGGTTATAATTATAAACCGAATTATTACCACCCTACTGAGTGCTGGTTAACACAGGTTAATAATGGTTAATAATGAAGCATAGTGTGTTAAATGGGTTATAATGGTTAACAATGATTAGTTTAACTAGTCCCTATTATGGTTACCAATGGCTAACAAGCTATAAGCTATGGTCAGTGAACCAACTATAGTTATTGACAGCCCTAGGATGATAGTTGTAACTTACATGTTTGCCAAAACAATTGTGAACAATTACAATATATATATATTTATTTATTTATATTATATATGATTGAGACATATGGTCATACAATGGTCATACAATGGTCATACATATGGTTTTAATATGTTTAAGTTGATTATAGACCTGATTATAAATGGGATAAGTAGGGCCATCTCACGTACAATTGGGGTTATAAGCCATTTGCTAAGCAGGGTGAAACACCAAGCAGGGTAGGTGCGTATTTTACGATGGGAACATGATGGGGAATGAAGCCGGGTGATACTGTAAAAACACATATTCGACTATTTGGCCCATATCTTGAGATGAATTCAATGGCCATTCCAGGATCCTAAATTGGAGGTACCTACCATATATAAGGCCTATTTTTTTAGGCCTAAATTTCAGGGGATATCCAAAAAAAATATGGCCTTATATTATATGGTACTAACGTACCTCCATTGATCGGATCCTGGAACGGCCATTGATGAATCTATACAACTATGAATTTCTGTGACGTATCAATGGGTTGCTTATGTTAGGAGACTGAGGATTTCAACCACTCCAACGTTGGGGAATTACACTCAAGTAATCAAACGTGGCAATGGAACATGGACCATTTATAGATGAGTTTCCCATTAAAACCTCAACTAGGACAATTTCCATTGCCATGTTTGATTGGAGTGTAACCACACCAGAAATGGAGGACTGATATTAGATGCATCCCCGTGACACCTATAAATGGGGAAAAACATATAGATGGGAAGAGGCCAGATGCGAGGATGAAAATATCAATCGATATGAATATGAGAATCAAACGTGTGTTCTCTAATGGATTACTTGTATGGGTGAGGACTATTTGCAAGATAGGTCAAATCAACCTCAAGGTTTCATGAAATTTACAGCTGTGATCTATATTTATATAGATTTAGATGAGGAGAATGATAGAGAATATATGATTTAAAATCTTGAGTGGAGATGCACGATGAAGGATTGAATATGATCAACTACAACGGACCAAAATTGATTGGATTGAACTCAAATTCAAAACAGGAGCCAAGAAAACAACTAGAATTAAAACGCACTGCACGTAAGCCAAAGATATGCTAGAGATGGACAGCAAACCACCAGAAACAATCATTCAATGGCCATTTCAAGTACCTAAATTGGAGGTACCTACCATATAGAATGCCCATGTAAATGTGTTCCCATTGAATCATCATGCAAAAAAAACACACAGTTTGCTGCTTGAAAGTTCACTTCCGCACGCCTGAATTTGCTTCTTGAAGGGCGCCAAATGCCCAAAAGCCTGGTATGGAACAAGTGTGCAACATCCAACTTCTTATGTCATAGCCTTCCCCCTCCCCCCCAGTTTGACCACCCCAGATCATGGGAGCTTAGAAAGGATTATCCAAAATGTATGTAAAATGCACCAAATGTGAAATGGAGCTTGCTAAGGCTTACTAAGCCACGTTGAGACCAACATAGGTCATTAGGAAGATTGTGCCAACAAATGTTGCACAGCATTGCATGTGGCCAAACGAATAGTCCAGTCAAGACAAATATCCGCTGACTCTACCATCGACAAAGTCGATAAACAAATGAGCATTGGTCTGATCCGATTGAGACACCAGAGAGGCTTGCCAGTACTTTGCACCTCCACTATATCATTTTCTTGGGTTTCCAAGGCAAAACCATTATTAAGGGCTACTGGGCGCCATGTCTGTTTTTCCTTGTGGATGATGGTCTCTGATTGCAGTTTTTAAGATTGTCACCCCTTATATCTGTTTCTGGTCTATGCGTCCTACACAACCTTGGTTTCTTACCAAGCCTTGCTATCAATCATGCTTTCGGGTACAAATTCAATCATCTCTATAGTGCTCACATTCTGGACCCAAAATCCTTGGTGATGCTTGGTAGGCTACCAGGACCTGGGGGGTAAAACTGCGGGGGGGGGAGCCTATGATCATGAGTTGGACTTCTTGGTGGAATCAAAAGAAAGGAAACTGGTTGGTGGTGCAATAACCATCCTGAAAAATATGAGTTCGTCAATGGGAAGGATGACATCCTATATATGAAATGGAAAATAAAATTCATGTTTGAAACCACCAACCAGAAAACACACACACACACCGTTCTCAAAGAAAAATCACATCGGAGCAACGGTTGCCATCGCTATGCTATCCTCATCTAACGGCTGGACCTGCTGAATGAGCGCAATCAACACTTGAAAGCAGCCCAACCGCACCTGTTGGGGATGCAACATGGAGCTGTTCCAGGGAAGCCACAGGAAGAAAAGACATCGATTTCAACCAATGGTGGATTAAACATTAAACATTCCTAGGTAAGAAAAAAAACAGTAAATCTACTTTGAGTCGAGCCATTGTTAGATTCTCATGTGCAATGTGGTTCAGTCAAACTTTAACTGCACGTGTCTGGCCGAAACCAGCAGTCTTTATCCGCAGCTGCCAGTGCCAAACAACATGGGTCTAATGATTCTAATGAGGGTCGAGGTACTTACCATCTGGTAATCAAAACAAGGGAATGGACAATCCCATATTCAAAATGTGTGTCCTCCATAAAAAGAAGCTTCTGTGGTCGGGTTTTACCCTTTCAATGTGGCAAAACAATTACAGTTATGGCCATTTATTAGTTATAACTGGTTATAAGTGGGATTATACATGTTATAAATGGGTTATAAGTACTTATAACTGGTAAAGGGCCATAACTGTAATAAACCATTCCTAAAATCACTATTTTTATGGCTGTTTTTGTTTATGAAAATTCCCAGCTGGTAGTATGTTAAATTACCAGAGGGTAATACATAAGTGATCAAATGATCTTCTCAGAATTCGATGATGACTTCAGTGAAAACGAGGCTGCGGCAACTTAAGGGTAGATTATTTGCAGTCCCATGATGGGAACCTTCAATAACCAGTGGATGGTGGAGGAATCCTGCACCAGTTGATACTTGGTGGCTCATCCCACTTAGTAAGTGGGTTATAACCCCAGTTATAAACGGGATAAGTAGGGTTAATCCACTTATAACTGGGGTTATAACCCACTTACTAAGTGGGATGAGCCACCAAGTAGGTGGTAAACATCCCATGATTTCGTTTGGGTTTCCACCATCCTTTTGGTGATGCAAGATTTCGCAACCATCCACAGTATGTCTATTTTAGGGAGGATTTTTGCGAGACGTCCATATTCTATCTACTGCAGGGTGACTTTACACACACGGTTAGTATACATACGGTAACTACATTTGAAATCATTTTAAATATACGGACTTTTAAATATACGAACACATATTTTAGACTACCTCCGGGAACGTTATACTTGGCCCGCCCGGCCATTTAAACATACGGAATCCAATTCATTTAAACATACGGTATCTACATTTAAATATGCGAACTGGTATTTCATACTACCTCCGGGGCCTCGCGGTCTGGCCCGCCCTCCACATATTTAAGTGTCGTTCCCGTGTATATATATATATATTTATTTATTTATTTCGTGTATATATAAATATATATATATTTATGTATTTATTTGTTTATTTATTTATTTCATATATATATATATATATATTATAGAATATATATATAATATATATATATATTTATTATATTCTATAATAGATATATACATTATACCATCATAAAAATTCATAAATCACTCATGGTGAAGCAGTGACCCCCAAACGGCTACTACAAAGAGCTTCGTCCTTCATCCTAGTGACCAAAGGAACTCGGTGACTGCTGCAGAGGTCGCAAATGGGAGTGACCTTGCTGGGAGGATGATCATCGAAGTAAATGGGGAATGTTCCATTGCCATTTCCATTGGTTAATATACTGTTAATAATGGTTTATATATGGTCATTATATGGTTATTATATGGTTAATGATGGTTAATGATGGTTATTCTATGGTTAATGAGTTGGTTTACTATTGCTTTACTCACTATCCAAATAAGAAACACCACTACGTCTCACTGCGCTCAATACCATCCACCAAACTTGCCAAGCCGATCCAATCGGTCAGACTACTATCATCATGCCCTCATTTATAGAGTCAATGGCCATTTCAGGAACCTAAATTGGCCTACCATATATAAGGCCTATATAAGGCCTATGTAAGGGAATATCCCCACATATCCCCACAAAATATTGCCTTATATGGTACAGTACCTCCATTTTAGGATCCTGGAATTCCCATCGAAGAAGGGACATGAAGGAACAAATGGGCGGCTACAAGCATTGGAAATGGTGGAGGTAACAACAGGACATCAGTCACCTGAAGGGTGTGCCGTTGAGGATTTCTGGTTTCGGGGGTTCAGAATGATGGATTTGGCAAGCCCAGTAATAAGCTTGATGACTAGAATGTGCCGTGATGTAAGATATTAATCTGGGCGCTTAATGAATAGGGCAGATGGGGGGATTGATGAGGTAAACTGACGTGTCAACCCTATATACAACTCACCTCAGCTAACATTAAGAAAAAAAAACTACAACTGAGATAATTCAGGAGATTTCCCATGATTTCCCACGGCAGTTGCCACCTCTTTTCGGAAAAAATGTCTTTCCCCGCAGTTTCTTTCCACAGCTCGGCATGCCAAGGCGCCACCGAGTGCAGGTCGTCCTCCACCCAGGACCTTAGCTCATCTAGTGGGCTAATGGGTGCAGGCCAGAAGTTACCTTAATGGCTATAGCGACATAGACTTCTAGAATTCCAGTTGAATTCCACAGTAATTTTCTGTTAATAACAGTATATAATAACCATATAATAACCATTATATAACCATATATATATTCCATTATTAACAGTATATAATTTTACCCCCATCAGTTGGGATATAACCAGAGTGTGGTTTGTCTGACCAGGTCGTTTTTTTTCCCCCCAGCAGCTGGGAGACATGATTCTACCACGAAAAAAGGTATGCTTAGGATTATACCATTGGTTAATATGTATATATATATATGTATACTGTTAATAATGGTTTATATTAATGGTTATTATATGGTTATTATATGGTTAATGATGGATAATAATGTTTTTTGGTTGGTGGTTGACCTACCCCGAAAAATGATGGAGTGAAAGTCAGTTGGGATTATGAAATTCCCAATAATTAATGATGGAAAAATAAAATTCATGTTCCAAACCACCAACCAATTATAGTTAAGGTCAACCACTTTCAAATCTGACCTGCGCCCGCCAAACGAGTCAAAGATCGTCGCCGTCCAAGGCGCTGTTGCTTCTGGATGGCCCGCACCAGCAGCTGCCTGGTTTCGGCCATCAACGGAGTGTGCTCGGATGAAACCATGGGTGGTTTACCTGCTGTTAAAAAAAAAAAATCTGCAGTTATGGCCCGAAATACCAGTTATAAGTACTAAGAAAACCCCATTTATAACATGTATAATCCCACTTATAACCAGTTATAACTAATAAATGGCCATAACTGTGCAAATATGACTTTCAATGAACCAATGAGAACTTTTGAGTTTGCTCTTACAAAGGGGTCGATTTCGCCCAGTTATCCAGCTTGCCCAGTTGCCACTGAGCAACTTGAAGGATGAGAAGTTGAAATCGCCAACATGAACCGAATAGTCCATGACTAGTTACTATTGGAACGGCCATTTACATCAATTTCATCCAATTTACCAATTGCCCCTTTCCGGTTGGTAATGATTAATGCCATGTAAATCCTCCATTTCACCTTGCTTAAAACATGTTACCCTCTGGTAAACTAACATAGCTATGGAAAACCACCATTTTTAATGGGAAAATCCACTATAAATGGCAATGTTTAATAGCTATGTTAAATTACCAGAGGGTAAACCACGTTAAACACCATATTTTCCAGCCCTAAAACCACCCGGACCCGGATCCAGATCCAGCCCAAGTTGCAGCACTTGCGCTGCAAAGACAGTGGCCTTTGCAAAGCGGAACAGTTCCCAGCAGTGGGCGAGACATTCGCATTTTTTCATTGGGAAACAGATCAACATCTCCTAGTTCTTGTGAAACTCTTTATTTTCGTGGAATCCAGAGGTGTGTTGGTCAAAGAAACCCTACTTATCTGGTGCTCCAATCCCAACTTTCTTGTTGATCAACAATCCTGTGCTTTAAAAAGGTGGACTTCCCATTTCGTTCGAAACGTGGACCGTGCCAAACGGCATAGCCACCAGTAATACCTAACATAGCCGTGGAATACCAAAACACTGGTGATATCATATGTTTTTGCTTTTCCATAGCTATGTTGAGTTTACCACAGTTATGGCCCTTTACCAGTTATAAGTACTTGTAACCCCATTTATAACATGTATAATCCCACTTATAACCAGTTATAACTAATAACTGCAGAGGATTTTGAGTTCGTCCTCAATGGCTCTCAACCCATCCCCGTCCTCCGGTTCGTCTTTGAGGCGCTTCAGTGACGTTAAGGTGCCTTGGCGATGCGATGCAGATGGAACAGTCATCTATCACAATTCTAGTGGGGTTCACTGTTCTATGCTTTAGGAACTTTAGGGCTTCCTACAATATCTATAATCTTAGTAAAGCAATAGTGTTTACCATCATCAAATTTACCATTTGGCTGGGATTGAAACCATCAATTCACCATTGGTTTATGACATTGCTAACATTAACATGAACAACAGCACCGAAGCAGTCGAATGCCCCACTCCGCGCTGAATCCAAGGAGCAGAACCGCAGTTCTTCACCTAGGACATAGGATCCACCATGGAATTTCCATGGTAGCATAATATTAGGATATGATTCGAATCATATATCAATCGCACTGAATCATATGGAATCTATGGTAAATATTGGAGAGAATGGTTTTCTCTCAAAAAAACTGGCATCCTGGAATTTCAAACACATCCCATTTTTTTGTCCGGTAATTTAACACTTCGCCATGGGGAATTATGTAGATGAATTACAGTACATTGATTTACCGATTTACCTCTTGAACATTGCCATTTTCCATGGCTATGTTGAATAACCAAAGGCACCATCCTCTGGCAATCAAAGGGTGCAATGTCAAATCCATCAAAAGCCTGTATAATCTGTATACCCTCTGGTAAACTAACATAGCTATTTGAAAATCACCATTTTTAATGGGTAAATCAACTATAAATGGCCATTTTCAATAGCTATGTTAGTTTACCAAAGGGTAAATGCATGTTTTAATGACAACATATATAAATAGGCCATTTTCCATGGCTGTGTGAAATAACCCAAGGGTAATGAAACAACCCACCAGCACACTACAGCACCACTGCCCTTCAGGAACAAGGAGCTGCAATCATTGCACGCAACCTGGTGGGCTTTTGCCGGTCGGATCTATGTATCATCAATAGCAGGGTCTGATGAGTATACAACGCTTGGCCTGTAAGGTTTTGTGAGGCCACAACGTTTGCATTCCTCTGCATGCATAAATACAGCACGGTCGTTTTTTGGTGTGGGGTAAATTGTACACATCTTCGATCCATATTAGCATTGAGCAACCTTTACAACATGCTACATACCTTACATTCCGGGTACCCTCTGGCAATTTAACATTGTAATGAAAACTCTGGATCTTAGAGGCAAAAAAAACATGCCTTTGGAGTCTACAGTGGCATGTTCATCAAGTCTTTTTTGTGCAGGGATACGCCCCCATATATCCCAATAATGTTGCTCCAATTTTGGAATTACAAAACACATATTTGGGAAAAAAAATATGTGGAGCCCCTCGAGCCATCACAGCAACCCATACCCCAGCCATCTTCATTCCCTAATTCATCTGAACTCCTTCCTTTTGATGTTTAAATCACAACCTTCGCATGGATATTCCCAGAAACCATTGCTTCTCAGCCCATCTTTTCAATGGATTGGTTAAATTAGGGAACATCTTAATCGGAAACCATCGATTTTCCCATGAAATACCCTCTGGTAATTTAACATAGCTATTGAAAATGGCCCAGTCGAAATAGTGGATTTACCCATTAAAAATAGTGATTTTCCATGATTTTCCATAGTTTTTTGTATGCTTACCAGAGGGTATGAGGCTTTCCTGCCATTTGTCCCACCAATCCATTGATCTTTGGCCCCCCGGCCTCTGGACTGAGGCCTGCCAGCAATGCCACCGCCGACTCCAGAGCGGCGCGCTTGGCCCAGGGTGCCGTCTCCACGGCCTTGACGCCCTGGCCATGAATGGTTGGTACATGGTACTCACGTGATGTTGAAATACATGATTCATAATGGTACATGGTACATACATCATGGTACATGGAGTTACTCAAAAACATGCTAATAAATCTATGAATAATGATGAATAATGGTTGATTATAATACATGTACAGCTGAAAGAGTGATGAACTGGTTTTATCCCTCCAACTATACTTGAGTGAAAGCAATTGCCGCAGGGGCAATTTATGCTTTCCCAATGATTTCCAGGTGTCCAACGTTTCGGCGGGCAACGATCCCTGCCATGAAAAAGGTGGTGGATTGCGGCTGGTGAGGATTCGTATACCCTCTGGTAAACTAACATAGCTATGGAAAATCACCATATCTTTAATAGGTAAATCAACTATAAAGGGGCCATTTTCAATAGCTATTTTGACATAACCAGAGGGTATATGCCGTGTAGGACATGAGTTGAAGATGCCTCACCAATGACCAACAGCGAAGAGTTGGAAGATGTTGGAAGATCTGAGGGGCTCATGGCTCGCCTGCAGATACCATGGCTCTATGTTTCGCAACCGTTGCCGAAACCGAGTCCAATGCCCAGAGAGAACATCTGGTTATGACTAACATAGCCATGGAAAATCACAATTTTTAATAGGTAAACCATCTATTTCTATGGGCCATTTTCCATGGCTATGTTAAATAACCAGAGGGTATCCAAATATCCCACACTACTTTTCATTGTATTCCCAGGCTTTACTTTTATATGTTGCTAATCTTAAAATAAAAAAAAAAAAACATTTTGGAGGCAATGCCCCCTATTAAGTACCCCATTTAGCCTTGATCTTGTGGTGAACGATATCAGTTGTATCACTGGTGCTGCTTACCATCTGATTGTTTAACATTGGAAAATGAGCCGTTTTGAGATGATCTACTCAAGAAAAATAGTGGTTTTCAATGTCACAAGCTGTCAAATTACCAGAGGTGAAATTTCCAACTTTTTCTCCGCTGCCTGTGGTGAAATCCCATTCAAGTAACCAATTGTTCTCCCCATTTCAGCCACCCTCTGATATCCCTTATTAACTAACCATCATTCCAGCGTGGGAGAACAGTGAGGTTGTTATAATTTACCCATATAATATATATATATATATTTATATTTATTAATTATCTTTATTGATAATAGTAATATGTATATTCTTGCATGTATATATATATAATTTACCCACATAGCTTACTTTACCCAAGGGGTACGTAGCAATTTCTCGCTGATCTTCGGCCTTAGCTCTGGCGATCAACGATGGTAGCACGGTCCGCGACAACCTGGTCCAAAAAAACTGGGAAAATCATAGGGGAAATGAGGAACATATATGGGAAAACATTGGAAAATACAGGAATATCCGCTATAATTTTACGACATAGCTCTATCTATAATAATAATAAATATAGATATATAGATATATATAATGTATATATATATATATATATTATATTATATTATATACATACATTATATCGTCATATAGTTCTTGATGGGACACACATCTATCAGAATCGATCATTTCAAACTCCGATGATCTTCGAACAAGTGACTGCTGCAATGCCAGCGGAGGCAACTTCGCCTGCGGCGGCAGCGGCCTTTCTGTAAACCCAACGTGGACGATGGGAATACTTTGTGACTGGGCCACATTAAAGAGAAATCATTGTTAAATCACTAGTGATTACTAATAAATGTGACTTACTAAGAACATCATTATATTGAAATACATCATTAAACATCAATAAACATCCTTTGGCCACAAAAAAAAGCACCAGAACACAACTCAGAAGTCCTCCATTTACAAATTTTCCCACCAAAACTTCTATTTAGTTCGGGATTTCTCATTACAAAATGTTTGATTACCATTCAGGGTAAGAAATCCCACCGCAAGCTCTCAGCATGTCCAAGCAGCTCGCGAGGCTTTCGCTGACTCCACCTGTGAAGTTTCACCGTATGGCACTATGGCTTGAAAGCATCAAAGTGGGAGTTGTTTAGGTTTGGGCAATTTTTGGCTATTGGTGGCCCTCTGTAACCACCATACCTATGGGACCTGGGATATCTCACATGGGATGCCACGGTAAAAACCAAGGTTTGCAGCAGCTTCCGCGATACCTAGCCCCAAAAAACCTGTCCAAGCTAAAAATTCCACCAAAGACTATCCTTCTGGGGAAATAACTTCCAATGGTTAACATAAGTTAACATAAGTAGGAAACTCAATTTACCCAAGTCATCTCTTGCTGGCCAGTCTTAGATACGCTGGTAGATTTTGCAATATCAAACCATGCATCCTATGTCGGCCAAATATTCATTACAGTAACCCCATTAAACCCCATTAAACATCATCAAACATCATAAAAAACAACAACCTATTCCAAATCTTCAACGACCAAAATTTGCCTTCTCTCTTAGTTACTTGGTGCTTTCACCTGAAAAATCTCAATTTGGGATCATCATTTCGGATCCCAAAAATGCTATTTTCTTCGGGTTGAACATGAACTTCAGCCTCAAAAATCATTTGCGCCATATATTTCTGATGTGTTCCCCCATGGTTTTTCCCTAGTTCCTGGAACCGTTGCGATCTCCGATTTCACCGCGATAAACAAACCTCCATTCATCACCACAAATCCCCCAAAAAAAATAACCAGGCATCTCCAGAATGAGATCCACAGTTATGGCCCGAGCTATACCAGTTATAAGTACTAAGAAAACCCCATTTATAACATGTATAATCCCACTGAAATAACCAGTTATAACTTTCATAAATGGCCATAACTGCAGAATGAGATCCACTAAATTTTAATAAACCCTTTTTTTACCTTTGTGTTTGAAAATGGCGTCAAAACCCCAAATACCCACTCTTAATGGGGAACATGATGATAAACCATTGGACTTGAGGGATACCATTTTTTCAGACAAACCCCATTCCATAACCATATCTGGTTGGTGGATGTTGGTGGTATACCTACCCCTCTGAAAAATATGAGTTTGTCAGTTGGGATGATGACATTCCCAACATATGGACACATAAAAAATGTTCCAAGCCACCAACCAGATATATTAAGTTCAACCATTCACACATGGCAATCGAAATTCATGCATTTACTTCGATATTTTCCCCTGGACATCTCCATTGAGGTTGGGGATGTTCCCAGATTTTCCATCGAAACAATACTTCCCTATGACTTTCCTATGCTTTTCCATTGCCACATTTGATGTACCATTGACCATGTGCTGAACCGGCCACCATCAACAGATCTACTAATTGCCTTTCCCACATCCCAATCATCCCAAATCACCACAAAAAACTGCCACTAATCATCCTGGTTGATGGTATACCTACCCCTCTGAAAAATATGAGTTCGTCAGATTGGATCATCATCCCAACTATTGGGGAAAATAAAATCCTTGTTCCAAACCACCAACCAAATGGTTAATGGACAATCCTATAAAATGATCTCATATGGATCAATGATGACTAAATTATTAATGGATGATGGTTGATGGTTAGTTGGTTAGTTAATGGTTTTTAGTTTAGTAAATGATGTTCATTGATGTTCCCATTTCAATGGCAATTTCGAGGGGATTTCCGCTGATCAGACCCAATCAGCATCAACCCCTGGCCCTGGCCCCGGGCCTTCACCGGTGCCAAGACCCGGAAGGCCATTGGAACAAAGGGCCCCACCACCGCTTCATCGTCCAGCGCCGCCAGCAACGCCTCCAGGAAGCCCGCGGCCTTCGCCAGCGAAAAAAAAAGTGCTGGACGTCGCCCACGAACAAAGCGCGAAAAACATGCAGATTTACCAGAAAAATCTTGAAACATCAATGAATTTGTAGAAAAATCCATGAAAATTAAATGGATTTGCATTTTACTACTGAAATTAATGAGCATTTATAATGCATTTATCACAAACATGGGTGAACTTGATAATTCGTTCAAAATTTGCAAAAGAACCACATACATTGGAATTTACAGGGCAAACATCTTTGTGTAATTGCATATAAAGATATAAATAATAACAATTATAATATATATATATATAGGATAGATAGGTAGATAGATAGAAGGATGGATAGATAGATAGGATAAGATAAGATAAGATAAAATAATAATATAATATAGATAGATAGATCGATAGATAGAAGGATAGGATAGGATAAGATAAGAAAATATAATATTTGATTTGATTAGATAAGATAGATAGATAGATACTGTGGATGGAAGAAATCCTGCACCAGTTGATAGGTGGCTTATACCATTATTTATAGGGTTTCAACCATCCAAGGTGGTGCAGGATTTCTTCCATCGACAGTAGATTGAAGAGTTGAAGATGCAAAGAAGCTGATAGATGCTGACGTTTTTGTTGCAAAAGGAAGATTCAACCAACAGAACACATGGACATTGATCAGCCAAGAAGTTGAACATCCAGTAAGCTACCTTAACTGTGGAAAAAATGACCATTTATAACGTTTGTAAAAGCAATGTCATAAACCATCCATGTAGATGGTTTCAATCTCACCCATCAAATTGCAAATTTGGGGATGGTAAACACTATGTAAACACTATTGCTTTACTAACACTAATTGCATTTCATGACCATATCCCATATTACATCCCCATTGTAGCTGATTAAATCACAATGTTTACTCACGTTAGATGATTTTTAAAGGGTTTAAAACCTAAATCCACCAAACATGTGGATTTCTGAGACAAACACCATGAACAATGAGGTTACACGGATGAACATGGATCATTTATAATTAGATGATTCACCTACAAGATGGTGCCCCCCAGTTATGTGAATGTTGGTTTAGATTCGCCCCATGAACTAGTTCGTGAAATATCTACCATAAACCATACAGTTATGGCCCTTTACCAGTTATAAGTACTTATAACCCTATTTATAACATGTATAATCCCACTTATAACCAGTTATAACTAATAAATGACCATAAACCATAGAATTCAGGCACTTATGTTCAGCAACTGAAGGCAACGTTCCGAACGGGGGCCCCGTATCTTTTTTTGTGATCTATCAATGTGGGTCCCACTTTCCATAATAAACATAGCTGATTTCCACCATTTATATATAGATAGACCATGTATAGGTGATATGACCCTCTGGTAATTCAACATAGCGACATAGAAAATGGCCCAGTCGAAATAGTGAGTTTACCCATAGAAAATGCTGATTTTCCATCGTTTTTTTTGTATGTTTACCAGAGAGTAAGCCACTTTAAACCATCCATTTCACCAGAATATATCCATATATTTACTATGAACCATATATTACAGTTGTGGTCATTTATCAGTTATAAGTGCTTATAACCCAATTTATAGAATGTATAATCCCATTTATAACCAGTTATAACTGGTAAATGGCCATAACTGTACTATTAACCATAATTAATGTGGCTTTTCCATTTAACCCACGAAAAAAACCATGAAAAATGGCGCTCATGTTCCGCGGCTTAACCACCGCGCCTGCTGCTGCGCGTTGTCCCGGCGCAGCAGCGCCGCCGTGACAGAGGCCCAGCAGAGCGCCGCGCCGAGGCCTTCCTTCTCGCTGAGCGCTGCGTGACCGCCTGGGGAAAGGTGGCGGTAACGTGGGAATGAAAGGTGGGTTTGTAGATTTTAAACACCTACCAGCTGGGAATTTTCATAAACAAAAACAGCCATAAAAATGGTGATTCTAGGAATGGTTTATTACAGTTATGGCCCGAAATACCAGTTATAAGTACTAAGAAAACCCCATAGAAATAACATGTTTTTTATCGCACTGAAATAACCAGTTATAACTTTCATAAATGGCCATAACTGTGGGTTTTCCAAGGGGAAAAAACGTAGGGATGATATGATGGTTTTTCTCATAGTTATATTGATGGTATTGTTTTAAATAAGATTATAGTAAACAATCCATATGATTCATGATATGATGATAAAAAGGGATGATAATATGACTGGATTATGAATGGATTGTTTTTTTGTTCTATTCATTTTATGATGGTTATATTTTAAATTTAGTCCCTTTTTAATTGTGAATGGAGTATGAATGGATTATTATGATCATATGGCAGTGTGTCAAAACCTTGTACCCCTGGTGAACATCAAAATATATAGCTGGTAAATGGATGTTCGTCCCCCTAAAAATGGTATTAATAGGTATTGATCCATACCCATATCATCGTCAATCTTTGATCGTCCACAAGAAAAAACGTCATCTTTTGCTGCTTGGCAAAGATGATTTTCCAGTAACAAAAACTACAGGATTAAACTACCCTTCCTTTTGCTTGGGGATTTTTTATTAATGGATTAGGAATGGAATATCATCCCCAACCTTTAATGGATTATTAATGGATTATTAATGGATATTATGAATGGTTGGGGATGATATTAATGGTAGTTATATTAATTATATTTATCATTTTATGATTGTTACCTTTGTTATACATTCAAAAAAATACGTGTTTTCAGGGTTTTGGTTTATTAAACATATGATATACATAAGCGGATCTTCTATTAAGCGTGGTTATTGAACTTTTGGTTGTTGGTGGTTGGTTTAGTACTTTTAATGGTATATTTGGCATGTATATATAGATATACTAAGATCTATAAATTGGAAATAGAATCGGGGTATATCGAGGTAATAGTGGGATATATGTTCAGAAAAGCCAACAAAAACATGCAGTGGGATTATATGGGATTCAAGTAAGGGTTGACTAACCACAAATTGAGGCCATTTCGGGTCTTTGATACAGGAACATCATCTATAAAACAGTGTAAACATCATGGGGGTCTAATGGGATATATCGCAGGAAAATGACGATTGAAATCGATTTAGATTTATCAAATTGAGCTGAATCAGAGATGCTCCAACACCCCAAAGAAATTTTGGGGGAAGCTGGGCACAAGCAGAAAGACCAATTCACCCCCGTGCGTCTATGATTTACGGAGCAACCTCAAGATCAAAGTTTACCTTTCAAAACGTTTACCCACCTCGCAGAAGTCTTCCAAAGGTGTCTCGGAAGTTCCTTGGCAGATGGCATGGATATGTTGAGGTCCTTAATAGGGGGAATTTTCGTAAAATAGCTTGACAATGCTCATGAATGTTCTAAGTAAGGTCACTTGAAATAATGTGGGTAAAACAATAATAAACAAAACTATTCCCCAAATCACCATTTTTATAGGTGGTATAAACAATTCCCAGTCATGTGTGGTTTATGGTATTGTTTTACCCACATTCGTATGATCATGTTGCTCAATGATCATAGTATGCCACGTTCAACTCCCGACCCCTGAGGCTCAAAAGTCGTGTGCAGAGGCATCCCCCCGTCCGTCAACGGCCACTCACTTTGCAAAAGTACTCCTTTGCACCGGTCCCAAAACAAACCACCCCCCAAACACATTTAAAACACAACACAAGCTCAAAAGAAACCTTTACAAGATGATTTTAATTCCAACAAGTTCCGAAAAATTGCCAAGTCAAACTAGTCAAACCCATCCAAGCTAACCAATCAAAAAGTTCCAACAGTTCCATACAGTTCCACAAGTCAGCCAGCATCCGGGGAAGAACATTTTTCTGCGTTCAAGGCTCTCCAGCAAGATGGACACCTGCAATGTGGGGTGTTCTCTCACAGCACCAAGTGATTTTTCATAAACCGATCTGATCATCAACTACCAATTCCACGAAGGAACTCTATATATATATATACATGTATGCATATATGTATATTTATGTGTATCTATACCTACATATATCTCTCCCCCATCTCCCTCGTCTTGTGTGTATCTTATATATAGTATGTCATATATTTAAGTGGGTCCTAAGTACCTACTGAGAGGGTCCAAGTTGCGGCATTATTTGAGGCTTAGGTAGTGGCTACCTTCTCAGGATGCACTTGGATGTGCAAGGACTTGGAGGTCTAGCGGGGCATGTTAGGGGCACTTATACATCCTTAGACCCATTTAGACCATCCAAGTATCCACAAAAATGGGTGAAAGAAGAATTAAAACAATATGTCAAAAATTGGTGAAAGGAAGTAAGAGTCCCAAAATGATTTTCTTACCAGTTATATGACCCGATTGTTTCTAGGTACTTGGAGGGTCTAGGTCCTTCTATAAAAAGGGCTTGCTAGGGTCAACTCTTAACCCGGCACAAAAAAGACCGCCTCCGATTGGCTTAAAGGGAAAAGATCTGCAGGAAACAGACACAGTGAAGTTTGTAGCAGATTTTCCTAGCATAAAATAAGGGAATATGGGGGAATTTGAAGGGACTTGTCGTTGGAAATCGTGTCTCTCTTTTCTCCATTGCCATCTCCAGGAGTTTTGAACGCCAAAGTCTGACACCAGATTTTGGGATCATCGTGGACTTCAACGTTGATTGGGGGACAACCTGTAGCTGTACGAATGCCATAGGCGGGTCATTCCTTTAACCTCTCCAAGATGGCTTCCGGATGTCGCAAACACCTTGGCAAACCAGCATGCAACATGAATCCCGAAAAACGCAAATGTGCAGACAAACAAAATCATAAGTCTGGGTAAATTATCATATTTCACTATCACTAACCTGAATTTGTGCGGCCATTTGGGGATGATTTCCCTTATTAAGCAGGATTCCAGGGTTCGGGAGAACAGGGTTCGGTCGTTCAACTCCACTTTCCCAAGATTCGGCACGCCTCTTCTTTGGGGCAGGATTCCACTAAAGCCTCTAAAGCCTGATGCGATTTTCGCCAGCTGCGCCAAAATGGATGGATCAACAGCCCACCCCGTTGAATATGAATATACGAACATAGTGTGGTCAATTGAGACGCTACTAGAACACACACATATATATATATATGAGTGCATATATGTATGTATATATATATATATATATGTATGTATATATATATATATGTATGTATATATATATATGGCACATAAACAAACATAATGTACATTCATACAGTATGTGACAAGAATAAATATATAATGTATATATATGTGTGTGTGTGAATTTTAATCATATTATATTGCATGCATATACATATAGTTGGCTTCAGGGTAATTATTCATCTACCAAATTTTAGTGCCTTTTGGGTTCTGACCCACCCAGACGAATATGGGCAACAGAAATGGGGCACAATGAATCAACAAAATCGGGTATCTAACATATGCCGATATTTCAATGGAATGCCGCAGGGAAGTTGCACGTAGGTGAAATAGGCATTAAACATGTTATATTATATACTTCGAACCAGTGCAATGCACCTCTAAGATCGAGGATTATGCACATGTGCGAGAATGTTCTTTCCGACATCTGCTCAACATATGTTTCCTATAAAAACCACTTCGGTGTACCCAAGGTTTTTACAGTTATGGCCATTTATTCGTTATAACTGGTTATTTCAGTGGGATTATACATGTTATAAATGGGGTTATAAGTACTTATAACTGGTAAAGGGCCATAACTGTATGTATTTTTAAACTGCACTGGCACCCTCGACAAATTTTGTAATGCCATAAGGTGGCCACCTTGGAATCCGCCCCAAACCCAATTTCTCGGCACATCCCATTGAAACCCACGTTTCAAACGCCACATCGTTGTGTCGCCAAATCAGCCGTTTGGCTGTTCAAGAATCACAGTTTATGATATTTTATGATATTTTATGTAGCTTTACCGAAGAAACATCTACTTAAGTAGTGGTCAAAAATTGTCAAAATCAAGTCTGTGCTGGTAAGAATCAGAATTCACCTTCTTAGACTCATCATGTTGCTACAATCATTGGATTGAAGGGAAATTCTACAGGAAAGGCCTCGAATTAAATTCATGGGTCAAACAATGTTTCAATGGTTTCCTACAGATTTTCCCTTTACCCTCTGGTAAACAAACATAGCTATTGAAAATGGCCCAGTCGAAATAGTGGATTTTCCCAGCTATAATATGGTGGATCTTTCCCATCAGTTTTTTCTATGTTTACCAGAGGGTAACCCAATATTTTCCCATTATCCATACATCTTTAATAGGTAAATCAACTATAAATGGTCATTTTCCCATCAGCTTTTTGTATGTTTACCAGAGGGTAACCAATCAATTGATACAGTTATGGCCATTTATGAAAGTTATAACTGGTTATTTCTGTGGGATTATATATACATGTTATTTCTATGGGGTTTTCTAAGTACTTATAACGGTAAACCTCCATTTTCCTATGGTTTTCCTATGGTTTTCCTATGGTTTTCCTACGATTTTCCCATTTTCCTATGGTTTTCCTATGGTCTTCCTATCATCTTCCATGATACCCCCATGAACCCAAAGCCATCACAGTCTCCCCATGACCGAAACAGCTTCGCCTCAAGAGCCAAAGTCTCAGCGCCAGGGGCGCCAGGCGAGTTTGCCAAGTCGGGATCGGCACCTAGAAAAAATGGAGGTTCAATAAGTTTCATTTTTTTGGTTCAATAGTCAATATGGTTATTATATGGTTATTATATGGTTATTATATGGTTATTATATGGTTATTATATGGTTATTATATGGTTAATGATGGTTAATGATGGTTAATAATCTAGTTGGTGGTATACCTACCCCTCTGAAAAATGATGGAGTGAAAGTCAGTTGGGATGATGACATTCCCAACATATGGAAAAATAAAAGCCACGTTCCAAACCAACCAGATATGTATAAATATGATTTATATGATTTCATGGTGGTTTAACAGGGGGGTTAAAAAGTTTTAATGCTGTTGAGTTTCGATGGGCTGAATAATTATTTTGGTTCAATGGAACTTAATGATTGCTTAATGATGGTTTCGTATGATGATTTGATCATAGTTTCATATGCTAGGTTAAAGGGTTATTTTTTTCGAGCCCATGTTTGCTGTCGTGAGCTGCACCAGATGTTTTTCACCAACTGCTACAGTAGACGTCTATCCGTCTATCCGTCTATCCCTTGACTGATGCCATGGATCTGGACATGCCCTGAACATCACCCAATCATGACCCAGTCGACCCCCTGCCTGAGGCACATCTGCAAACCTGAATCAGGAGACAGCGATGCGACCCAATCAGTGGACCTGGGAGTTTTCAATCATTGGACCATCTTGGCTCCGCGTTTCGAAGTTTTCCTCATATTCATGACCAGCTTGCGGCGGATTTCAAACGATTAGCACCCAAACAAAATGCTTGAAACAAACTGAACTTGTTGATACTTGTTGTTGGGCTATTGAACAAAAAAAACAAAACCCTTAGTTGTGTGGAAATGATCCTTGATTGAAAGTTGAATGTCGCATTAAAACCTTCATTTCATCATTGAAAAGGGATTTCCAAGCTAGCCCATGTTTGATTACCAGAGGGTAAATCCATTGATTATCCGCTAATATCCCATTATTATCCCAATAGTATCCCTATGAATCTCCGTTGATCCCTATCAATCTCCATTATGATCCGCAAAAAATCCAAGGAATTACTATGGGGATCCTAATTAGAATGAATGTTATAACAATCATTCATCAATTGCCATAATCTAATCTAATTAATCCAATTGTATCATCAATTGCCATAATGCAATTGAGAAGGATTAATGGCATTGAATGTAATTAGAACTGATACTACAATTGCCATTAATCCTTCTCAATCCCAGTAAAGGTAATGAAGATGATTGAGGATAAGCAGATCTGTTATTACAGTCATTC
The DNA here is from genome assembly GCA_947184155.2 of Cladocopium goreaui. NCBI lineage: Eukaryota > Dinophyceae > Suessiales > Symbiodiniaceae > Cladocopium > Cladocopium goreaui. Next base: position 189,737 of record CAMXCT020006527.1, read on the forward strand.
TTTACTCTCCAAGGGAATCACCATTAATCCCTTTAAACGTACTGCAGGTTACAATCTTTGATAGTCCACAAAAACTTTTTTTTGGCTGGTTGACTGGTTCTTATATGTGATTTTCCATTTAAAGAAAAACTAAAATCAAACTACTGTAACTATATCCCATTAAATTCCATTTAACTCATGATCTCACATTTTTTGACAACAATAATTTACAATATGATTATTATAGTTATATCATGTTATACCATGTTATACCCCCTAAGTGACATCTTATGACCATAGCCAACCAGTCAGCATCAGCCGCCGCCGAGAGACGGCCGGCATGGTCTTGCGACAGAAGGTCCAGCTGTGGACACAGGCGTCCGGGAGGATGCCGGGCAACAACCTACCGGCGGGGGACGGTCGTAAGAATGCTCCGGTCGTTCAAATGGGAAATCATGGGAAGACTCAGGACGGATTACATAGAGTAGTAGGTAAGGTACAACATAAGATGGGGGAACCAGTAGCAAATGCTAAAACATATAACCAACAATCAACAAACTGGAATTTTGATGTTTTGGATTTGAATACTTACTGGGCACCTGTTTATCCCCTAGTAATCTGTTGCACTTTGCTATGAAACCCATGGCAAGTGAAAGTCTATGATTTACCTGAATGAAACCATGACTGTGAAATTATTTGGCCTCAGTGAAAAAATGACTGTGAAATTACCAAATGGTACCCAAGTTCAATTATGTTTGTTTAAGTGTGTCATAGCATCCACATCCCGCTCTTTTTTTGGGGGATGCTAAAATGCATCCAGAATGCTAGGTTTGCCTACTTCAAGATACATGCAAACCCTGATTTGAGGCTGTAAAGTTCCTTCCCCCACAATCCCAGATCGTCTAGGCAGCACAGTTACTTCCATTTACCTGACACCATGGGCGAGAAAATGTGCTTTTAATACTCATCTTGAAACACATGAAATGCTGGAGAACCAGTGAAAATCCAATCCAGGAAAATGATTTTACTCCATCATTACATGATAATGAAAATCCACATGGAATGAAATTCTATCATCACCTATTAAAAGGCCATCACATTCGATGCCAACCTTCCTGCCCTTCCCCTCAGATTTATTTCACCGGCCAGTCGTCCACCCTTGGCCAAATTCCTGCCACGCGGCCCAATGCAGTTGGCCAAGGGTTCCCGGCTATTCAAGGCCACCTTGGTGCCGAAGCGTTCAACAGTTGGAAAAAATATGTGCATTGCTGGTTGGTGGTTTTACCCTCTGGTAATTTAACATAGCTATTGAAAATGGTGATTTATAGCTGACTTATCCATTGAAAATGGTGATTTTCCATAGCTATGTTAGTTTACCAGAGGGTAACCATCTTGAAAAATATGAGTAAGTCAATGGGAAGAATTATCCCATCTATTCTGGGAAATAGCAAATCTTTGAAACCACCAACCAGATTGAGTTGGTCTATGGTAAATTGATGTAAATTCTACGGGAAACCAAGCTGTAGGATTATGGTTTTTCTCCTTGGGTTGCACCTCGCAATAGAGAAATTTTAGGATAAACCATCCTCCAGTTCTAGGATTGTGTCAAAAACCCCTGTAGATTGGGATATAACGTCGTAATAAGAATTGGCAATGTCTACAACGTTCACAGCTCATCAACGCAATACAAGTAGTTGGGTTGAATCACCGAACAACAACATGTACCCTCTGGTAATTTAACATAGCTATTGAAAATCACCATTTTTAATGGGAAAATCCACTATTAATGGTCATTTTCCATGGTAAAGAAGTAGGAACCTCTTCTCAAATCACTCTTACGTTACCCCAGAAGATTCGAATCTACAGTTCTCCAACCCCAGCCACTTCCCCCCATTGGCGACTTCCCGCAATCCTGTCCCCCAAATGTTAAGCACTCACCGTCAACCATGGTTTAGTGGATTTACACGAATATTTGGGGCAGGGAGTCTCTGATATTAGGGACGGGATTAAGCCACATGAATCCTCATCACATCCCTATGAAATCACCATTGTTGTTGGTGAAACTCCCAGTTTTTTATGCTTAAAACATCTTAAAACTAGTCTTGTTGGTTGAAGACCATGTCCCCATTGACCGACCAATTTACCGGCCCGTTTTTTTTTGGGGAAAACCAAGTCGCAAATTCCAAGAGCCGCCGTTGCACCGCCTTGGCCTGGTAGGGCAACACGACATGTTTGATTTTTCGGTGGGTCCGCAGGAAATCTGGGCGAAGTTTGTTTGGGCTAAAAAAGCACTTGGGGCATTGTTAAACTATCATAAACTATCCAACTGACCTCCAGTTATTAACAATAACTTAAGAACATATAGTTCATCTTCAAACAATGATATACCGCCAGTTTTTGGGGATGTGGTCTAAAATCAGGGAGACGTTGGGAAATTCATCTAAATTCATGGGTGGGAAATTGCGTGCGTCATGTGTCTCATGTTTTTTTTTTGCATTGCAACCATCCTCTCTGCCTTTTGATGGGCACCAGAAATGCCTGGATCCAATACAAAACCATACAAAACCCCTTCGTTTCATGGGGAAAGTGTGGGGGAAAGGCATTGCCAACCTTCTACGCCATCCACAATCGAGCCACGTCCCGTAGAACAATCGGTCCAATTTTTTTGGAACGAAGCTCCCCAGTTGGATCTCCATTGCTAAGCCAAATCATAGGGATCAGGGCCTCGACCCAAATGTTTGTTGGCTCGATCCCTTGTTTCTTGTGTTTTTTCTTGGTCAACAAACCAATGTTTTGCTTGGTGACAAAATCTCCAGTCCCAACTTTCGTTGCTAAACATTCATTGCTGGTTGCTGGTTGCTGGTTATTTAAGTCGATCAAGTTGGCCAATCCAACAAAGAATCATCTCAAAAAAAACATAAATAGGTGAAAGGTGGTGCCAAACGATAGCCGAGTTGGTGGAGAACTTGCGGACTGGACTTATGGATCTTTATGGTAGATCTATACTTCCATACTTCCTATGAGTTTTAAACCAACTCATAAGGGGGCGCACCACCTTGTGGTATGATGTGGTATGGGTTTACCATGGGTTTACCATGGGTTTACCATGGGTTTAGCACACATTCCACCATCTTCAAAGCCACTGGAAATCTACGTTAGCGGAAAGACCGCGCCTGATCTGCTGGCAGGTGCCGCATCAAAGTGCGCAAGAAGCGCCTGGCGGCCTGCGATTGGAAGATTGGTGGTGTTAATTTCCGGCTACTTTCCCATATGCTCCATGGTGCTGGTATATTTATGTATATTTACCCACATAACTGGGTGATTTTGTTCGGGTAAATGTTGGTAAATATTTCCAGCACCATGGAGCATTTGGGTTTTTTTGATGCTTTTAAAGGCTGGAAAATCCCAGCCTACGAAAACATGGCGAATGGATTTCCTACAGAAAATGGCTTATGAGTTGATGATACCCTCTGGTTATGACTAACAGTTTGCCATGGAAGCCATGGCTTCCATAGAAATAGATGGTTTACCTATTAAAAATGGGGATTTTCCATGGCTATGTTAGTCATAACCAGATGGTAGTTGTTTGATTTGAGTCAATTTTCCCAATAGATGTCGCTCGTTTTCTCCAGTTTCTTGAGATTTTGTCTCCCAGCTGGTTCGGTAAACATCACCCCCCATGTTTGGAACAAAAATGAATGTGTTGCTTCAGCAGTGATATCATATCCCATAACTATATTTAAATTTCATCCGAATGTCTTGGCTATATTCATGTCTTTTGTACTTTTGATGATTAACCTACATTTTCCCATCATATTTCCTGCTTGGTGGTTTTAACTTTCTTGAAACATATTAGTCAATGGGAAGGATTATCCCATATATTATGGAACATAAAAAAATGAAACCACCAACCCGATTACAGTATATAATATCTCCATTGGTAAATTCCATATAACTATGGGACAATATTAATATGGGATTAAGCCAATCATTAATTGATATTAATCATCAACCAGACCTACATTTTCCCATCATATTTCCATGTTGCTTTGTTGGTTCTTCCATCGTGATCAATGCAGGACATCTCGGATCGTCCTCAGCTCGCTGAAGGATGGCTTCCACACTCGGCAGACTTCCTGACGATGGTGCAGCATCATTCCCTGGTCCAACGTATTTTTTTAAGGAATGTTACAATGTGGGGCCCCCCAGTTATGTGAATGTTGGTTTAGATTCGCCCCGGCCCCAGTAACTAGTTCGTTATAAGTACCATAAACAATAGTTATTGGAGTTATAAACCAACTTAGCTATCTTGGGGGCCTCACATTGTATAATTACAATAATAATCTAGTGTAATACATAATTGACCCCGATGTAGTTGACCAATTGTAATTCAAAATAATCTAGTATATTGGAAATAATTCATCTGGGTCAATTATCATATTTCACTAGATTCTAGGCATAAGTAAGGGATGTGTCTACATCCTTTCAGGGTTCGGTCGCAGTGAGGTCGCTAGAATTTACCCAGACCGTATAGTTAGATTCATGTATGGGAGAACGCACACATCGGGGACTTACGGGACTTACGATCACCAGGGTCATTAACCACTAAACTTCATTTATTCCCCAAATAGCAAAGCTATTGGGGTTCTTACTTCAAGTCTAGGCAGAGTTGCATGTCTGCAGTTTGGGAGCTGGGTTGCTGGTGCCGCTGGGTGCTGCTGCATGGGTCTCCAATGGACATTGTTGTAGACAAGAGAAAAGGGGCGTGGCAATTCTAAAGGGCCCAGTGGCTCCAGTGCCTCCAGCAGAAAGCCCAAGCCTTTGTTTCCAGCTTCGCCATGGACATGTTTCCCTAGCAGGCCAGCGCCTCATCTTTTAGCTATTTGTCCTGGTGTAAATCATCGTGTCTTATCGCGTTTTAGCCATTTTTTTTTGCCTTAAAAGCTCTAGGCGCATCTTCCTCAGCTTCGTGATGGACGATGAAATCTAGTCATCCAGCAAGCCCTTCAGCTTGATGCGGGCCCTTGCAGCCTGCTCTTTGGTGGGGTACCCTCTGGTTATGTCAAAATAGCTATTGAAAATTGTCATTTAGTTGATTTTACCCATTAAAAAATGTGATTTTCCATAGCTATGTTAGCTTACCAGAGGGTATCAAGAAAACAATTTCCTTTTTGCTCCTTCGCGGCCATAGCCAGCTTCATACTCAAACTGCTGTCCCCTTTTCCTCTTGTCGCTTCTTGTTTCTTTTGCTTCCTCCCCTGTAGGATCCTCTTCTCCTTCTGGTTATTGTTTCTTTTGCTTCCCCTTTCTGGAGCTGTTGTTTCCCCCGCCTTTTTCCCTCCAGGACTCCACAGCATACCACCAGATGGCCCTTGCAGCCGCATCTGTGCTGGGGTACCAATGGGACCTATTACAGTTTTTTTCCTGTTCCACCAGGGTTGTACTGGAATTGGAACATTTTTGAAGCTGCAAACTTGGGCTTCATTGAAAAATTGAAAAGAAGCACCCCTGCTGAATTTCTTGTTCCTGCTGGGCTGAGAGGCAACTTCATGTCTTGCTTTGATGCCAATGCAAGTGGATTTTCAGGTTCTGCAACAAGCCCCTCCCAATAACCGCGGTTTGACCACTGGGTTGTAACCCCATGATGGTCACGCCCGTGGGATGCCCCAGTTGAAGACTAGTTATGACTTAGTTAACCTTGGGAAGATCCAAGTGCCCCAGGAAACAATATCACAGGGAAAATCCAGAAGTTACATTGGTTCTGCAAACAAAAATCAAACATCCTAAAATGAACCATGAAAATCATTGAAAAACATGAATGAAATCCACCAACACAATAACAATAATGAATCCATCAAGTCAAAAACTTGAGTCATTGTCATTGGCGACAGCCGGTGACATGAACACAACACATCAGCAAGGCCAACCCCAATCTGGCTGCGTCTGGAATCACCTATGAATCATTAATGACTATAGATCACTATGAAAGTCCTATTGTGGAAGATGTCCTCCATTTACATTAACAGCATTAATCAGTATTAATCACTCTCTATCACTATTAATCCCTACTAATCACGATTAAACATTATCAACTATATATATGTATATGTATACACACCCACATATATACACACACATCTATATATATATACATACATATATATATATACATACATGAATAATGATGATTAATATCCCTATTAATCATGATGAAAATCATGTTGAACATCATCATCATTGATAATCAACCATCATTAATCAGCATTAAAGCCCCCATCAACCCCCATCAACCGCACCCTTTTGACGATGCTCGTCCTTCATAGAGATCCGTCGTGAAGCCGTGGGCGAGCTGCGGCACGGAGGACGGAAGGCCCTCAGCTGACGCGGAACCCGCGACGCGTTCCGCGACGCGGGAGACGCTCATACTACGGGCTTACCCGGGATTCTACAGTTATGGCCCTTTACCAGTTATAAGTACTTATAATCCCATTTATAACATGTATAATCCCACTTATAACCAGTTATAACTAATAAATGGATATAAATGGCCATAACTGTAACAATTAGAGATTCGCCTAATAGTATTACCGGGCCTAATATGATTAGAGATTCCAACGCTTACCCAATATCTTACCCGGATTGTTAGAATTACTACGTTAGAGATTCTAACAATTTCTTACCCATATTAGGCCCATATTCTTACACAGGTCCGGAATACGATGAAGATTTGGTATGCGAAGATCTTCTGCATATGGGAATGTTGCCTTTAGAATGGGTGTGAAATAGTTTTGGGATTGAAAAATTGAGCAGGTTTGGGATTTTTTTTTGGATTTCTTGGCTGGTACCATTTGCCTAGTGTTTGCAACGGTTTGGAACTTGAATTTGTCATTTTGCATGGTATTTGCCACATTTGGGCATGTTCACCTTCCATTTTGCATGGGATTTACTACATGTGGGCATGTTCACCTTCCATTTTGTATGGTATTTGCCACATTTTGGCATGTTCACCTTCCATTTTGCATGGGATTTCCTACATGTGGGCATGTTCACCTTCCATTTTGTATGGTATTTGCCACATTTTGGCATGTTCACCTTCCATTTTGCATGGGATGTTCTACATGTGAGCATGTTCACCCAAATATTTACAGATGCGGAAGCTTGGGATTAGATAAAAAGCGGGTGGGGGGGATTGAGGGAGGGCGCTAGCTATCTATCCAGCTAGCTAGCTATCTAGCTATCTAGCTAGCTATCTATCTAGCAAGCTAGCTATCTATCTAGCAAGCTATCTATCTATCTAGCTATCTATCTACCTATCTAGCTAGCTATCTTGCTAGCTATCTATCTACCTATCTAGCTATCTAGCTAACTATCTATCTAGCTATCTAGCTATCTAGCTTTCTATCTATCTAGCTATCTATCTATCTAGCCATCCAGCTGTCTATCCAGCTATCTAGCTATCGAGCTATCTAGCTAACTATCTATCTAGCTATCTAGCTATCTAGCTTTCTATCTATCTAGCTATCTATCTAGCCATCCAGCTGTCTATCCAGCTATCTAGCTATCTAGCTATCTATCTAGCTACCTCTTTATCTATCTAGCTAGCTATCTATCTATCTAGAATCTAGCTATCTATCTAGCCATCTTTCTATCTAGCTATCTATCTAGCCATCTATCTATCGAGGTATCTAGCTATCTATCTCTCTAGCTATCTATCTATCTATCTATCTAGCTGGCTATCTATCTATCTAGCTATCTATCTACCAAGCTATCTATCTATCCAGCTATCTAATCTATCTATCTATCTATCACATGTAATCCTGTCAGCTTTCCAGAGAAGGTTAGTTCGCAAAAACCAACTAATGTAACTTGGGTTTAAGTTTAAATAAAAAAAAGCGGGAGGGGGGGATTGGGGGGAGGGCGCAGCGCCTCCCCCAAAGCAGAATGCAAGCACCTCTTCTCACATGTTACGTTGCTAGTTTTCAAAAGAAGGTTGGTCATGTGATACTCGGGGATGTAAATATTGTGCAAAATGCATCTTACATGAAAATCAAGTATTTAAAGCAGGCAAAGCAAAAAAAAAAGCAGAGAAGCAAAGAAACAGGAAACGCACAAAAGCAAAACAGCAGAAAGGCAAAGAAGCAGGAAAAGCAGAGAAGCAGGAAAAGCAGGAAAAGCAGAGAAGCAAAGAAACAGGAAAAACAGAAAAGCAAAAAGCAGAAAAGCAGAGAAGCAGGAGAAGCAGAAAAGCAAAAAAGCAGAAAAGGCGAGAAGCAGGAGAAGCAGAAAAGCAGAAAAGCAGAAAAGCAGAGAAGCAGGAAAAGCAGGAAAAGCAGGAAAAGCAGGAAAAGCAGGAAAAGCAGAGAAGCAGGAATCCAAAAAAAATCCTAAACCTGATCAAAAAAAAAACCTAAAATAATTAAGCCTCCCTTTAGAATGGTATTGACTGATCACTAGTTACTATCCAACTTGGTTACCGTGTTTTTTGGGGAATCATCAGTTATTTTTTAATGATATGAACCCAAAAAAGATGCCGAAAAGGAAATCTAAACATCTAAAATAGTGGTAAGTTGAACCTCAATTTTATCTTGAATTGTGCATTCCAATTATCCATCCATATATATATATATATATATATAATGTTCAATGGGGTTACTACACTGTACATGGACATTATTATGGATATATAATTATTGAGCATGATCACAATCTTAATTACCCTCTGGTAATTTAACATAGCTATTGAAAATGACCATTTATAGTGGATTGTCCCATTAAAAATGGTGATTCCCCACCTGCCAGGTGAGGGTTGTTAGATTTTATGTCAGTTGCCTGCTCCTCCTCCTCCTTCTCCTCCTTCTCCTCCTCCTTCTCCTCCTCCTCCTCCGCCTCCTCCTGCCTCGTCCTCCTCTCCTCCTCCTCCTTGTCCTCCTCGTCGTCCTCGTCGTCCTTGCTCAACTGCGACCCGCGATCCACAGTGTTCTCTGCCGGACCTCAACCACGACCATCCACGCCCAGTGTTCCCTGCCGGACCTCAACCACGACCATCCCGCCCAGTGTTCCCTGCCGGACCTCATGTAGGAAGATTGGGACAAAGAATGTGCAGAAGAAAGTTAGAAAGAATGTCAGAAAGACAGAAGAAAAAGATATGTCGAAGATATGCAGATAGAGCCAGAAGATAAGAGAGAGATATGCCAGATATGCCAGATAGAATGCCAGAAGATTTGCCAGATAATATGCCAGAAGATATGCCAGATAGAATGCAGATAGAATGCCAGAAGATAGATAGAATGCCAGAAGAGAAGATATGCCAGAAGATATGCCAGAAGATATGCCAGATAGAATGCCAGAAGATATAGAATATATGCCAGAAGATATGCCAGATAGAATAGATATGTCAGATAGAATGCCAGAAGATATGCAGATAGAATGCCAGAAGATTTGCCAGATAGAATGCCAGAAGATATGCCAGAAGATATGCCAGATCATATGCCAGATAGAATGTCCAAATAGAATGTCAGAAGATATGTCAGATAGAATGCCAGAAGATTTGCCAGTAAGAAAATGTATAAATGTCATGGTGGGGATCACACGAAGTAAAGTAATTTTCCATAGTTATGTTAGTTTACCAAAGGGTATCCCAAAATGACTATATTAATGTCCACCCGGCGATTCTGTGGCTTCAGGATTTCTGAAGATGCCGCCTCCCTGAGGAAGCTATGGCTGGTCGGGAAGGAGATCTCCCATTGCCTAAACTCGAGCGCCTTGCCACCAGAGACGACGCCACCGGAGACGACGCGTCCAACTTCGCACGAGAAAAATCATCATCCTTCGATGACACCTTCCCTCCATATCCAGCTAGAAGGTCAGTTTTGCTGTTTTGCTTTGGGAGCGCCAAAGAGAATAAGGAACGGGCTGTGACACTGTGGTGTCCACAGCGAAGGGGTTGGACCCAAAGTGTCGACTAGAGGAGCACTCCCCAACCATGTTGCCATCCATTATCTTTTAACTCATGAGCATCTCTCTCCCTATCGTTAAAAGCATTATGATGATACCAAATACCAAGGCAACTTTGTAGAAAAAAACATTCTGGCTATCCTCTGCGGTTCTCTTTGGTAGTCGCATATCATTCAATATTTCAAGACAATAAAAAGGAAAATAACCATCGCCTGTTATGGTCACATTGTCCATTTCTAGGCTACCCGGTACCAACGTTGGGGATAATTTAAAACATGTCCATGTTGGACAATAACTCTGAATTTATCCCCAACGTTGGATGGGTAGTTAAATAATCCAAATGGGATATTGTCCATTTTAATATCATACATTCAGAAAATGTCCAACAGCCATGTCGATAAATCTACAACCCACAATGGTGGCTTGATGAAGATGTTTATGTTTTTGGCCTCTGAGGAACGACGACATCCAATGGATATTCCATTCATCCACCTGGGGAAGTGAAAAAATATTGGGCCGCTTGGGGAGAGTCCAGGCTGTAAGCGCCTCTATGATTTCCAACCCCTGCATATGGACAAATAATTTCATAGCCATCAATGAGAGGGTAGCCTATTTTTTGGGGACAAGCATCTACGGAGTTGCGTTTCTTTGGAAATGTCGACAGTCTCAGAGATTGTCTGCATTTCGCAGAGCTTCAAAACCAGGTATCTGTAGCGTCCTTTTAGCAAAAGTAGAGGTGCCAGTCTGCTGTATCATCAATCATCATTTACCGATTGGGTGGAAAAGGGCTCACCCCTCCCTTAATATTCTTAATCTACGGGGGGTCATGTCCGAACTTGTAGATACAATAGATCTACCATAACTCCTTGTCGTGTCTAGTTCTGTTAGATTATGTTGGCCGCAAATCAACTTTGCAATGTCATCTTATATTATGTTCTAGGATGTTATAGGATTTAATTTAAATGTCATGTTATGTTGCGAACATGTATAAACCAACCAGTTGCACTGCCCCTACTTGTATGATATAGATTGATATAGAATGAATTAGACCCTGCCAAATGGGGGGCTGGAAGATGACTTCCCACCCAACAAGTGACTATTGTCAGGGTCGATGTTAATTTGGTGGAGGGCAAGTTAGGTTGAAGTTCTAAGCTACTTATATATATATATATAGATAGATAGATAGATAGATAGATAGATAGATATATAGAGAGATTTGCTTAAAGAGTCACACACCCAAAAAAAATCCGTAGATTCCCACAATGTTGACTTTGTGGTGGATTTCCCATCGGGGAAAAATAACTATCAGCAAGTCCAAGTTCATCACCATTCATCATCAGTTTGTTAAGGTTATAATGGGAAATGTTGTTCGTAATAATGGTTAATAATGGTTAATAATTGTTAATCATATATATATATATATTTTTTTGATCACTATTGATTCTATTGATTAAACAGAATTTCCCGCTGGAAGTGAAGTAACCACTTTCCCCAAATTACTTCAAACAAATAACTACCTCCTAATGGTAGTAATTACACATCACCTTAAATGAATTTACAATTATTCAACAGCTCATCACCATTAAAATGACACATGGCCGCCTAAAACAATCGTTAATCACCATGAATCACTATTGATAGATTGTGTTTCTAGCTATACTGTAAACCATTTAGTTGGGGACCTCCCATTAGTCCAAGCTAATCACAATTAATATTATACCATTCATCCAATGTTAATCACTCTCTCTCACCACCATTCATCCAAGTTCATCACTATTCATCACCATTCATCCAAGTTCATCACTATTCATCACCATTCATCCAAGTTCATCTCTATTTATCACCATTCATCCAAGTGAATCTCCATAAATCTCCATAAATCACCATAAATCACCATGGTTTCCCAGCATTAAAACATCTCAAAGACCTCGCTGGCGGCACCGCTGTTCCGGGATCCAAGTCGCCAGCGCCTTGGCCGTGGCCACGGCGAAGCTCGTTCCGCTGGAGCGATCCAAGGCATCCGTGAAGGCCAGCACGCTCTGCGGCAACGTGGCCGCCAAAATGGATGAAGAAAATGGGATGACCCCACTAACTATATATCCACTAAATATATGGTTATGTTTTAATCATCCACTACATTATATAATGCCAACACCGGATTAATAAACCTCCCCCCTCCCAGAAGGTAGGGGGGTACCTTCTGGCTAGTTTTCTTGACGACCCCTTAATAACCTGAGAAGGGGTGGAACGAAAGCCAGCGCTTGCTTTTTGACTCGCGCGGGGGCGCGTGAAACTCCACCTCATCCATATGGCATGGCTCAAACATGAAGCGCCCCAACATCAACAATTGCTATCGGGTCATAATTTTCCAATCATTAAATGGACCTTTTTAGGGTAAACTCCACGATTTTGTAACTTCTATATCCAAATATGTTTCCTACAATGTACTGCGGCATTGTGAAAAGTTCTATCTCAAGTTCCGTAAATCCGCCTTTGGTTGCTCATTTATCTTAAAACAGCGCAAGTTTGCTCCCACCTATCGTAGATAAATAATACCCGTTTTTTTGTGTGAACAGTGGTCATGTGACCTCTCAAAGTCTAAATTGTTTTCTCCCCAGAATCGTGGTCCATGCTTCTCCGCGAAGTTCCGCAACATTTTGGCCGTACGGTGAGAAATCAAATATAGCTCTACTCACAAAATGGGCAGTGCAAACCCAAGACAATATTATAACATACGTAAGAAAGGGTATAAGAACGAATGAAAATCGAGGAAAACAATGCAAAACCCACGGGAAATAGAGAACAGTGGCGAACATGCAGTCCAAATCAAGAGTATATATATTTAGGCCATTTACAGACCTGGGTACCCCCCCCACCCCCCAAGGGTCTGGAAAATAGGTATTTTACAGGAAATGTCGCGGAATAGCATCATCCCTGACATCGATAGAGATAATTGTTTGGCATCCCGGAAAATCTTCTCAGCTATCCCACTAGCCAAACATCCCTTTTAAAAGGCACGCATACTATCACGGACGTACAGATGCATATCATTCCCGTCATTGCCATTAGAAGATTCAAATTCTTTCTCGATGTTTTAGTACAAGATTCACTTTTAGTTCCGTTTCAGCCTTCTCAGTACGGCCTCTTACAATGATATTACAGCATTTGTCTCCTAACCTAGGTGGCTCCTGGGCGCAATCTTCATTCCAATGCTTTGTGACAATAACCAGAGGCCTGGAGCCTATGCATCACTTGACAGTCGACTCAGTTCTAAACCGGAAAGACTATTCCTTCCGTTTACCAGTAGATCGTTTTTGTAGTTCTTATCGCAAAACTACCAGAATCAGGGAGGCACCAAAAAACGTCAAACAGTTTTAAGCATTATAATTATAAATACTCTAATCTGCAGATTGTATTTATTTTTCTTACTCTGTGAACGAAATCACACTTTTCTAACTTCACACAGATTACCATGAAACCAATTTTCCCATGCAACTCTTAAAATCTTACAACTCATACATCTTTTTTCCTATACCATCCGCATCTTGCTCCAAGGTTTCATGGCAATGTCTTGTACGCGAGTCAGCCACTATTTCCTATCACCAAACTACATTGCTCATCATCTAACATTATCTACAGAAACCAAATCGGATTTCCTGCTCAACGTTTCCGCTCGTTAACATTGTCTTGGTTTTCACGTATTTTTAAAGCATTTTTAGATATAACATTTTCCTAGGTTTTCACTGTATTTTTCTAACATGTTACATGCCTCCTAGCATGTTCACGCGTGTCCTCCATGTTGTACTGTTTTCTACATCGTTTCCTCTAGTTGTTGCAAGCATTTCCTAGCTTGTACACCGTTTTCCTAATATTGTCACAACTTTTCTTCCAGTTTCCACTGTTTTTTCTACCGTTTCCTGTGGTTACTTTCTTCTCTTTTGTAGGTTTTCACTGTGTTTTGTCCAGCTTTTTTTATTACATGCTTCCTACCATTTTCACCGCTTTCCTCTATGGCTTTTTGTACCATTTCCTCTCGTTTCCTGCATTTCATGCATTTTCAATATATTTTTCCAAGAGTTTTACCCGTCTCCTTCAGTTTCCGATCGTTTTTGCACCATTTCCTCTGGTTGTTATCGCATTTTCCTGCACTTTCACTGTATTTTTCCAGCATGTTTACTGCATCGTCATAGTTTGTTCCTAGCAGTCGCTCCGGGTTTCCTCCATGTTCCAACAGATTTTGCACCCTTTATTCTGGTTGTTATCACATTTTCCTGCCAGGTTGTTATCACATTTTCCTTCACTGTATCTTTCCAGCATTTTCCAGTGGATTTTGCACGATTTCCTCTGATTGTTATCATGTTTTCCTGCAGTTTCTATATCATCTATATCCTCTTCGTGGGCTTTCAGTCTATTCATGCATTTTTAATCTATTTTTCCAAGATTTTTACCCGTCTCCTTTTTGCACCATTTCCTCTGGTTTGCTGCATTTTCAATGTATTGTTCCAAGAGTTTTACCCGTCTCCTTGATTTTTCCGATCGTTTTTGCACCATTTCCTCTGGTTGTTATCGCATTTTCCTGCACTTTCACTGTCTTTTTCCAACATGTTTACTGCATCGTCATAGTTTGTTCCTAGCAGTCACTCCGGTTTCCTCCATGTTCCAACAGATTTTGCATGGCTTGTTCCTAGCATTTTCCTCTGATCGTTATCATGTTTTGCTCAAGTTTCATTGTATTTTCCAATACATCCTCTTCGTGGGTTTTCAATATGTTTTGTCCAGCATTTTTTTACTACATGTTTCCTATCATTTTCACCTCTTTCCTCCATAGGTTTTTGCACCATTTCCTCTGGTTTCCTGCATTTTCATACCTTTTCAATATTAATATTAATCCAAGAGTTTTACCTGTCTCCTTCATTTTCCGATCCTTTTTGCACCATTTCCTCTCGTTGTTATCACATTTTCCTGCACTTTCACTGTATTTTTCCAGCATGTTTACTGCATCGTCATGGTTTGCGCCTAGCATTCGCTCCGGTTTCCTCCATTTTCCAAGGGATTTTCCATGGTTTGTTCCTCGCATTCGCTCCGTTTTCGTCCGTTTTCCAGGGGATTTTGTACGATTTCCTCTGATCGTTATCATGTTCTCCTGCAGTTTCATTGTATTTTCCAATACATCCTCATGGTCTTTCCGGCCACCAAAAAGGCGGACCTAGGGGGAATCGATACCCCACCGTCAGCAAATTGCCTAGTGGTACTTAATCCAGCAAAATGCTCCGTTTTCTGGCGCTCAACACAGGGGCACGGCGAGATTTCGTTCCCTTTCGGCAACCACCCCCCCCACACCCCCTATTCTCACTTCGTTCGCAAACAGCAACTAGCCAGCTAGCTGGCTTTCGTAATAAGCAACTCTAAACCATAAAACTTTGGATATGGCTTACGTCAATTAGATCTGAATAGAATTCCATTGGATTTGTTAAAATTTCATGGATCAGAAAGGTGGTTGATTAATCAGGGGCAAACCCTGGTTATTATTAATGGGGGGCATGGGCTCATGGGGGGTACCCTTTGGGAGCTATCCAAACTGATGATATTTTTTAAAAAATAATTAGAAATCGATCATTTGGGGAATAGTTGTTTTTTGAAATTTTCAATGATCAATTTAAACCTGAAGTATAACAATGATGATTAAAAAAATGGTAAAAAACAATTGGAAATAAATAGAATTGGAAATAAAAAATGTTGGATAAAAAAAGGATTTCAGCACTGGTGGTTTTTTAATCGGGTGGGTTTATTAATCTGGGGGGACCACCTGTTTTTAAATTACATTTTTTTGGGGGGGCAGTGGTGGTTGATTAATCGGGAGGGGATTATTAATCCTCACTTGACATTATATGGTTAATATATGGTTAATATATGGGTAATATATGGTTATTATATTGTTATTATATGGTTAATATATATGGTTATTATATGGTTAATGAAAATGGGATGAACATGGCATGTTTTATTGGATGTTGACGTCGTTTCAATTGGGCTTAAAAAGGGGATTATGACTAGTGACTAATAATAGGTTCTTTTAAAGGGGTTTCATGTGATTTCCAGTTTGTGAAATGGCACAATTGGACACACTTGCGAATCATTGGGATTTCACTGATTTCATGGGGAACATCCATAAATTGGGATATGACTTACCGGGTAATCAAACCTGGCTAGCTGGTAAATCCCCTATAAATCTGGGTAAATTATAATATTTCACCAACCTGAATTAAAGCCATTTGGGGATGATTCCCCTTAATAACCATGATTCCAGTGAGGTCGCAGTGAGGTCGTTATAATAAACCCCTTGGTTGCTCCTAGGGGGGGTCCGCCCCTGAAATAGTAGACCCCAGTGGCTGTTTTCCAGAGGGGCCTGACCCCCCCATACCCCTTTTGAGCATTTCTGAATGGATAAAATCTAGGGGCCCAAGTCTAGCATTCGTAAACCAAACATTTTTGCTAACACTCAACTTGGACAAGGGAACCAATACTTTGGAGCATTTTGGACGTTCAAAAATGATCAAAGGTCAGGCCCCTCAAAATATTTTGGGCATGTTGTGAATATTTAGGACATACATGTTTTATCTGTGAATCTTATGAAACCATGGACCTCCTGGATTTTAGCCATCGATTTTTTCTGCATGCCTCAGATAAGCTGGCCACTTTGAAAGGTTTTCAACGGAGATAAAGTTGATAAACATGTCATAACTATCTTCCCAAGAACACAATTTCTGCGCACCTTTAACGCCAGTTTTCTTAGAGAGATTCATCTATCAAGGTTAGCGGGTACAGATGTTATTTTCAGGCTTCCCCTCCAAGTTTCAAGAGCAAAGATTGGACAAGGCGAGGTGTTGGTTTCCAGGATTTGGTAGCCTTTTTTGGAATCAATTTCAGTGTGCCCTTGATGTGCAGGAGACTTTGTTCTGGATTTACTTTTAACAAATATGATAAAGGTAAACATTTCAGAACTGTCCCAAGTAAATAAACTTAGTGCAAGTTTTTTGACGCCAATTTTGCAGAGAGGTTGATATCTCAAGGTTGGGCACACAGGTTTTATTTGCTGGAACTGAAGATGGACAGGGTGAGATGCTGGTATCCAGGATTTGGTTGCGTGCTTTTTGAGATCAATTTCAATATTTGTCCTTGATGTGAAAGTTCAACAAAGAATGACGTTCAAAAGAGATAATATTGACAGGGTTTCCGTGGCGCGAAAGCTGATAAACATGCCACACGTTTCCCAAGAAAAAAATGTGCACCTTTGGTTGATGCCTGTTTTGCAGAGGGGTTCATCTATCAAGGTTGGGGACATGGATTTTACTTCTTCTTGGTTTTTTCCTTCAAGCTTCGCCCCGCTAGGTCGAAGCAGCTATCCGGGAACAGAAGAAGCACAGGATTTGGCAGCCTTTTTGTTTGGGTCAAATTCAATATTTTCATCTCAAAGTTCAAAAACAATAAAGTTTCAAGGTGAGGAAATTTGTAACGGTGAGCTTGATAAACATGCCAGCAATGCTCAACACAATAAATTTCATGCACCTTTGTTACAGTTTGATGCCAGTTTTGCAGTGGAATTCATCAATCAAGGTTGTTTTTTTCCCCTTTCCAATCCAAGGTGTAGGTTGGACCTAAACTGAAGGGGGCTGGCATCTGAAAATAAAATAGATACCAAGCCTCAAGTAAGATAAAAATAAAATTCAAAGGCCCAACCTTCATAACATCAAAAGGCCTAACCTCAAGTTGGGATCAGATAAAATCCAAGGGTCTCGCCCCTCTTGAATCCTCTTTGGAATCGAATGCCCTTGAGGGGCCCTGGGGGGGCCCTGGGAGGGCCCTGGGGGGGTCGGAGCCCTTGGAATTTATCTCACACATAGGGCCACGATAAAATCTAGCAAGTGTGCTGCTAAAATCTGGGGCCCAACCTTCAAATTTACTCAAAAAACTAAAACATATATTCTGCACCTCAGGGGCTGGAGCTCCTAAATCTCGTTGGAACTGCAATCAAAGTAGGTTGGAGCTAAAATCAAGGGGGTGAACCTTTGAAAATATAAGATAGGTACCAAATCTCAAGTAGGATGAAAATAAAATTCAATGAGCCCAACCTTCCAAAGATAAAATCAAGGTGCCTGACCTGAAATTGGAGTGAGATAAAATCCAAGGGGCTGGATCCCCCCCATGGGTCCTCCTTGGAAGCGAGTACCCTTGAGGGGACCTAGGGGGGTCCAGCCTCTTAGAATTTATCTCACACTTATGATCGAGATAAAATCTAGCATGTCTGCAGATAAAATCAAGGGACCTATCGTCATTTTTACTAAGGCTAAAAAAAAATAGCCATGCACCCCAGGGGCTGGAGCTCCTAGATCTCAGCTGGGAGCTACCAACGGGTATGTTATAATTTACCCAGATAAATGGAGGTTTATAGCAAGCCATGTTTGATGACTCTGAAGAATAGTGAATGTTTAGTGGTTAACTGCGGGATACAACGTCATCAGTGTCGCTCTCAACGCAGGTTAGTACCGGGAAAAAACACATAGGAGGTGACATGATACAATAATTTCCCGGCCCCTTCTTGGGGGTGTAGCTCCGGGTTATTAATGGGTATGGCAAGAGCATCCACAAGATGGGATATAAACTTAACCCCTACACCTATGGTGAAACCGAAGCCAGTTTTTCCCCACCTGCCAGGTGAGGGTTGTTAGATTTTATGTCAGTTGCCTCCTCGTCCTCCTTCTCCTCCTCCTCCTCGTCCTCCTCGTCCTCCTCGTCCTCCTCGTCCTCCTGCTCAACTGCGACTCGCGATCCACAGTGTTCGCTGCCGGACCTCAACCACGACCATCCACGCCCAGTGTTCCCTGCCGGACCTCAACCACGGCCATCCACGCCCAGGGGTCCCTGCCGGACCTCAACCACGGCCATCCACGCCCAGTGTTCCCTGCCGGACCTCAACCGCGAGTATCCATGCCAAGTGTTCCCTGCCGGACCTCAACCGCGAGTATCCACGCCAAGTGTTCCCTGCCGGACCTCATGTCGGAAGATATGGGACAAAGAATGTGCAGAAGAAAGTTAGAAAGAATGTCAGAAAGAATGTCAGAAGATATGCCAGAAGATATGCCAGATAGAATGCCAAATAGAATGCCAGATAGAATGCCAGATAGAATGCCAGAAGATATGTCAGAATATATGCCAGAAGATATGCCAGATAGAATGCCAGGTAATATGCCAGAAGATATGCCAGATAGAATGCCAGATAGAATGCCAGAAGATTTGCCAGATAGAATGCCAGAAAATATGCCAGAAGATATGCCAGATAGATATGCCAGAAGATATGCCAGAAGATATGCCAGAAGATATGCCAGAAGATATGTCAGAATATATGCCAGAAGATATGTCAGATAGAATGCCAGAAGATATATCAGAATATATGCCAGAAGATATGCCAGATAGAATGCCAGATTGAATGCCAGAAGATATGTCAGATAGAATGCCAGAAGATATGCCAGATAGAATGCCAGAAGATTTGCCAGATAGAATGCCAGAAGATATGCCAGAAGAGATGCCAGATCATATGCCAGAAGATATGCCAGATAGAATGCCAAATAGAATGTCAGAAGATATGTCAGATAGAATGCCAGAAGATTTGCCAGTAAGAAAATGTATAAATGTCATGGTGGGGATCACACGAAGTAAAGTAATTTTTAACGTAGACCCTGCCATTCATCGGGGGTGGGGTGGATGAGTTTCCACTCAAGCCATTGGCTATTTACCAAAGGCTAATATTAGTGGGTGGAACTGCACCGGCCGTCGTGTGCTTAGAATAGCTTGGTATGATCCCCACTGAAATGTCGGCCCGTCCTACGCGAAAGGTGGCTCGTAGTTTCAAACGTGGTTTTCCGTGCTGGTAAAAATGCAGGGTATGTCCATCGGTTCGTTTGTTGTTTCAGTACTCAGATCCCAGTCGGTGTTATGTGAACATTTGCTTGGTCAGACTACTATTGTCTCCATTTCATGCATTCCAAAAACAATGATTCAATGACGATTGTAGCAACCCTTGAAAATCTAAACCATAGAAAAGGAACTTCCCATTAGACAGTGCTAAATCACCCTCCGGCAATCAAACATGGCAATGGAAAATCCACCATTCATGGGGATTCTCCCATGAATGAATCTCCAGTTATAATATGTTATAATGGGATTTCCCCATTTTCCCTATGATTCTCGATTTTCCCAGCCACAACCCTCCATCCTTTTCTGACTAAACCAGCGTCCTCCTTGTGTCCATTTGCATCTTGTGATTGGAAGACGTC